>VYZW01055415.1:0-95484 GCA_013401315.1 Balaeniceps rex
TGAGGCTGCACCTCAAATACTGTGTTCAGTTTTGGCCCCTCACTATAAGAAAGATATTGAGTTGCTGGAGTGTGTCCAGAGAAGGGCAACGAAGCTGGTGAAGGGTCTGGAGAACAAGTCTTATGAGGAGTGGCTGAGGGATCTGGGGTTGTTTAGCCTGGAGAAAAGGAGGCTCAAGGGAGACCTTATCGCTCTCTACAACTACCTGAAAGGAGGTTGTAGCGAGGGTGGTGTCAGTCTCTTCTCCCAAGTAACAAGGGACAGGACAAGAAGAAATGGCCTCAAGTTGAGCCAGGCAGGTTTATATTGGATATTAGGAAAAATTTATTCACTGAAAGGGTTGTCAAGTATTGGAACAGGCTGCCCAGGGAAGTAGTTGGGTCCCCATCCCTGGAGGTATTTAAAAGACGTGTAGATGTGGCACTTAGGGACATGGTTTAGTGGTGGACTTGGCAGTGCTACGTTAACTGCTGGACTTGATGATCTTAAAAGGTCTTTTCCAACTTCAATGATTCTATGATCCTAAATCCCAAATTAACCACTCCGGTATTTTGCAGAGGACCAACATGAGGCTAAGTGGGACCACTTAGCCTGATGTTGCCACTTTGCAAAATTTATTGCTGCACTAAAATTTCTCCCTTTCACCTTTTCAAAATACGGAAACACTCTGGCAGTGCCCTGATCCATCCTGAACTGTAAGAGTTATTAAAAATCAACATTAGTGGTTCTATCAGCTTCTCAGTGAAGTCTCTAAAGACACGCGTGTCTAAGATGGCCGGGTTACCTGATTTGAGAACTTAATTTCTGAGTTCACATCTTTCCTTGCTGCCAACAGTGACCGCTTTTGGTCCCTCACAGATGATTATGGAACCAAACCTTCTTGCTCCCTTCCAAATACAGATGAGTAATATCCATCTGATCGGTCTGTGTTACACTTTGCTACCGCAACAGCCTCATCAGCAATGGCTTTATAACTGATTAAAATTACAAATTTGATCCCAAAATGCTTAAGTGCCTTTCTTTTTACTCCTATTAGCCCTTAGTTCTTCACTGGTTCCCTCAGCCTCCTGTAGCAGCAGCAGCCAGTTTTCAACCTATTTGTTACTGCTAACCTCCCATCTTCCCTATTTCCATACATACTGATTTATTTAGTCTTCATCACAGGTTTTACATCCGCTTTTGGCTTAAATATTTTTCCTTGACCATTTCCCAGCACATTTAGGAATTTTTGAAATTGTGCCCTTTTCGCATCCAATTGGGATGTTCTGAACTATTCCTTTTTTCAGTCACTATCCCACTGTAAATGTAGGTTTCCAGTCCACTATTGGTTTAGGCTTTAGAAAAAATGTCATTTAAAAGCTTGAAGTTACTTTTTACTGACGGGTGTCATATTCTACTTAAGCAAAGCCAGTTTATTATGGTGCCTAAGCAGCAGCTGATATTGAGGTCATCGCTTTACTCTCCTTGGTCCATCACAAGGTCTCCCACTGGATTCCATTCTGCAGGGTGCAGAGCAAAGCACCCCTTCATGTTAGAAATCCTGGCAAGCTTTCAGGTGAGATGCTCAGCGAGCAGCCCCTGCTTGAAATCACCCATGCAATTTCTCTTGTGTATTCCAGATACTTAATTAACAGATTTTTGTTATGTTTTACAAAACAGAGGTGTTCAAAGAGCAGTTCACCCCTCCCTATGGGAAGATAGAGGAATGCATCAAATGTACAAGTCCCTTGCGTTTCAGTTTACTGGTTAGCACTCTAATCCCGAGATGCATCGTACCCTTTATTTCTGGTTTTCAGGAGAAAAATATCATTAGCAGCTGCCTGAGCATTGCAGGCTCCTCCTCATCCTGCTTGAGCGAGGGACAAGGAAGACCTGTCCTTAGCGCAGGATGCACATGGCTGCGGCCACCCAGATGGAGCCGGCTGCTCGGACCCCTTTACTTACAACAAAATATGCTTCAGCAGCCAAGAGAGGGCGCTCCTTAAATTAATAAAAGAAAGGGAAAAAAAGGAGAAAACAGGAAAAAAGGGAGAAAACTGGAAAAAAAAGCAAAAAGAGAAAAACTGAGCATGCTTTCTTAAAAAGGAATTTTCTCATCTGCACCAAAGTGAAAGGTTAAATGCAACAAGTTAAAACATGGAGGTGTTTTTCACCCATAGGATGGGGGCTAAGGATACCCCTGGGGCAAGGAGCAGAGCTGCTGGCTGGACATGTGGGAGATGTGGGTCCATCGCGGGCCCAGCTGCTGCCCCATCGCTGCTATTCCTCCCACCCTGGCCGGAGTTTCACTCGGGCACTCGCCCGGCACAACCCCTCTGTCCTGGTTTTGCTCAGTGCCTTGAGACGCTGCTGCATCGGACATGGATAACAAATCCCCACCCAGCGCCCGTGGCTGCCCGCGGTGGTGTTTGTGGTCCAGTGATGGCTTTTCCCCACGAAACCAAAAGCTCAGCCAGTCCCCAGCGCAGGGAACTGCTCTGTGAGGGGCTGGCACTCAATAATGCCTGAAACAAGCCCGACTTTCTGCAACAGCCACATAATACTTTTTAAAAGGCCTTTAAGTTCTGCCAGTACTTGTGATGGGTGCCAAGTTTTATTTTTGTCAGCCAATTTGGGAAGTTTGTTAAACCTGTGACCGGGATTGGGGAAGCAAGCCCAAAAAGCAATCAAAAGCACGTAATAAATAATAATTAATATCAGTGTGTGGTGCGTACTCAGTATTTTTTTTTTTTTGCCAAGTATCTTTTAGCTAGTTAGCAAAACCATGTTCCACATTATGGTGGTCTCTTCTACAGCGGATATTTATCACCCTCCGGTTACACATGGCAAACTGAGGAAACCAGTGTTCTGTAGTCTGCTGGAGGAGCCCAACACAAGTCCCTTCCCCGCGATCCATCGTGCCTGAATGCGAAGAGACACATGAACCGCAGTAGGGTCCTGGATGTGCACTTTGGGAAATGCTGTGTCCCTGAACATGTACAAAAACAAGATGAGGAAAACCCCAGACGGTACACACCTCCCTTCCCCTCTCCCCTTCACTGTTAGGCAGTATTAGCTTATTTATCAGCAGAAAATGTTAAGGCACCAGTAATTCAATTTTAATGGTTTTTCTCACCTGCAGAACTGCCTGGAGTGGTTCATGTTGGGACCTGCTTTAATATTGCCTTTCTCTGGGTCATAGATGGTGGTTGCTCGTGCATAAGCTCCTCCAAGAATAAAGATGAACCCATTGAGAGTGACTGCAGGAGCATATTTGTTATCTGTCAATGGAAAGCAACACTGAGATCAGTTTTAGGCTCAGGTTTGGAGACTCTTTTTTTATTTATACATTCCCCTTATTTGTAGATAAGTCACGTTTCTCTAAACCTCCAAGGCTAGGGAAAGAAAAATGAGGAAACCTTTCCTGGTTTTGTTCTTCTCTCTCCAAGTTCTCAAAGGCACTTTTAAAGTTCATCAGTCCTTCATCCCCCAGTACGCGCCTCCCTCTAAACTGGTAAAGTACAATTATCCTCTCCCGAAGCCTAATGGAGTCACCGTGAAAGCTCCACTCTTACATATGAAATTAAGATGTCAAGTTGTTTCAGAATTTTGAATTGCTGCAAATTTTAACTCAGATGCTTCCCGTGCCTGTGCCGTAGCTAAGTACAGAAGAAACCCACAGCGCAGAGACCTGCTTCATAATATCCAATAGTTGATTCTCTTTTGTATTCTGCTTTTGCTTGTGGGAAGGTCACCCACATAATCCAGAAGATTTTCTGAGACCTGATTTTTTTCCCCTTCATCTGTCTCGTAAATTCACCTGCATTTTTATTTTCAGATGTGTGTGTACCTCCAAGCAGTCCTGTATTTTATCAACGAACTGTGTGAGTTGGAGTTTGAAATTAAGCTTATCCTAACGCTTATCCTAAGTCAAGTTCAATCAGTTTCCAAGGACGCTTTAAAATTCTTGTGTTAACTGCAGCATTATTAGAAATATTGGTAAAACTAACCATAAATTATTGAATAAAATAATTCTAATTTAATTAGTTGACTTGTCCCGTATGCTGCTAGCACGCCATATGCACATTATTAAATATGAGCCAGTTGGGCTGAAATTTCTCATGATGGTGTCTGTCTTGATGCGATAGTTTTTTTTAATCAACATTTCAGTGAAACCAATCAGCAGTGTCTGGGAACAAAAGATGGGAAAACACACTCCGTTATTTAAAATAAGCCTCACAACCAGTTCTCTGAGAAACAAGAGCCTAAGCCCTTCGGGGCGTGAAGCAGACGTTTCCTGGGTGGCTACCCTGGCATGAGGGGACACTTCTATAAAAATGATCCATATGTAGCTGTATGTTAAAGCCTCTCCAAAACCTGCATTTTTTATAGGCTCAGAAAAGGGTGATCCTCTTGCATCTCCAGCGGAGAATCAGCCCGGACACAGCCCTGCCGGCTTCAGCCCCTGCAACCCTCCTCCCGGGCAGCGCGCTGGAGAGGAGGTGTGTTATCACCTTTACTGTGCTCTTACATCTCTGATAACGGCCTCTACATAACATTGAAGGGGTCTATACGTTCCTCCCAGATCTGTAACACTGTGACTGTGCCCTTTTAGGAACACAGAAAGAGATGGGCTTTAAGTAGCCCCAGCAGCTTTACTTTTGGCATTTGCTTACCTCTTGCACGGCTGGCGTTGTAACCCTGAGATTCTTGTAAAACCACCTTATTCCATTAAATATTTAACTAGAGATTTAATTTGGCATGACTTAAGGAAAAGCTGATTAATTTCTCCAGAAGAGAGATAATTTCCTTAACTGGGGTTTGAACTGGCTAAACTAGAAGGAAAATAATGAGTTTGCAGTGTCTGCTGCTGTTCCAGCACGGCCATGGGGTGGGCTGGCCCAGTTCATCTCACCCTATGTCGGCGCATGCCCAGGGGGGCGTTCGGGGGTGCAGCACCCGGTGTGAAAACAGACAAAACATGTTATGGGTTAAAGTTGGGCTCCTATTATGCTGAGTATCTACAGGCATATGTCAAAAAACACGGATGTATTAGGAAAATGTCACTGATCCTTGGGAACAGATGGGAAGAAACTAATTCATCCAGAAAATAGAACAAGGAGTATTCAGTTTCTTCTCGGTGCCACTAAGCCACTATAATTCATCAGAAAGACTTATCTGTCCTAACAACCCGTCTTACATCCCTTCCCAAATCAGACTTGCATATGTGACATTTTTTCCAGTTAAGACACTCATCAGAAATTTTCCATATTTAATTATCACATCTTCCTGGTTTTTTTTTCCTTCGACTAGCACTGTTTTGCAGAGGAATGAAACTCTCGCATAAAAAAACCCTCAGCTCCCAAATCTCACAGGGAAATTATTTGGGGCTCCCTCAAGGCAGAAACAGTGACTTCTCAGGAGACTGAATCACTGACTTAACATTCATTTTTGTTAAAGAAAGAGAGGGAAACCCCTTGGTTATTTTTATAGTGACTTTTTTTTTTCTTTTCAAATAGGCAGACAGTCTGATAGTCTTTTTCTTTCTTTTTTTTAAGAGGCAGTCGTGTTTGATTCTCATCAATTTTTCAATACATCACATATCTGTTGTCTTTTTACTGCTTTTGGCTCTAGCTACAATTTCATAAATTGGTATAAAGTAAGCCTGAGACAGAGAAACAGAGAAATCTCTGCTGTTTCTTTCAGGAAAGGAGAAGTTCACAGCAAACAGTCTCCTGATCCTGATGAAGATATGGCAGAAAGACACGAGGGACACCCCTCCGGAGACAGGTAGAGAGAAAACAGTGCATTTTATTTTTGTTTTGTTACCATGGAGGCAGAAATTGTTCACGGATACAGGGAGCTTGGAAAACTCATTCCTGCTACCTAGGTGTGGATGACCACCTTCAGTCTTTAACCTTACTTCATCCCAGGTGCTACCCACACTCTTCCCTCGTCCTTTCCAGGGCTTGGTAACCTCATGCAAACACTCAGGAGACTCCGACTTCTGCGGCTGCTCTAAGTCCTTAACATGTTCATAGTGCAAGGTGGTCGGCTGGGGAGCCTAATTTTGCAAAAGCATGTTCTGGTCGGGCTTTTTGGTCAATGCTACTGGGCATGAACATGAACTTCTATGGGTCAGAGGCTTACTGTGGGATACAGCAGGGACATTGGTTATTTCAAAAGTCTGCTGGAGGGAAGGAAGAGAGAGGAGAGGAAGCATGGAAACAGAGAAGCAGCCTCCCTTCCCCTCCAAAATTCAAGCACTGGTGCTGTTGGATATAGTAATCCATTTCAGGCTGGAAAATCTTAAATGGGATTTGTCCAGGACAGCAAGCACACTTGAGATTAGAAGACAGAATAAATGTAAAGGAAATAATAGATAAAGGTATTCTTCTCTCCAAATGGATAACATGATAACATCATTCTCCTTTACTGTTGCTATAGGAAAATATGCAAGTATTTCTATTCCAGTGACAGGTCATTGCGGGAAGGGGTATGCACGCAACGACAATCCTTGAGCCGGAGGTGTACTTCACATGGGATTGATAATTTAACCTGCCGGTGTGCTCCTCACTCAGTAACGACAGCATGCCGTCTGTGATGTGTTTCGTGGCTCTTGTATCTCTCGGTACGTTATATGGTCAAGTAGTGCAGTTCTGCTCTCCCTTCCATGATTGCCTAAAGATCTTAAATTGCTTTCCAGTAAAGCACTGGGTCAGAGCCTGAAGTGGCATTAAAATGAGTGGCAGCAGCACTTCATATGGTAACAAGTTATTAAAACCAAGCTAGTCAAACATTTTTATCAGGAGGAAGAAATGTGGGCATGCCACCAGTCCAGATATAACTCCAACCGAAAGGTCGCCCTGCAGACACGGGCGGCTGGTGGTGGGGTTCACGCACATGATGAAGCAGACTGGAGAAAGGAGACTAGTTAATACAAACTAAATCTGCTTTTAATAGCAAGTGCCTCTTCCCCTCCCTGGATACTATGCAGACAAGCTCAAGAATGGCATAGGAATGGATAAGATAACGTCCCACGGCAGCCGGGAGACTGTGGTCTGATCCTTAACATAGCTCGTGAAGCCAAAGTGCAGATATTGCAATAACAGCAGGGTCTCGGATGTCAGCTCTTCTGGCACGGTGCTCTCAGGCTAGCTGATTTCTCATAACTACACAACTGGTTGCAGGACCCTATGGTTTCCCCGACGACCCTTGAGCAAACCTTCCTCAGAGACCCCGAAGTTGAGTGTCCTCACTTGCAAACGCCACATTTTGTGTATGCGTGGCAGGCATCACCCGTGCCAAAGCAGGAGGCTCCACCTGCCATTGCGGGGCAGTTTCAGTGTCAGATTTATGGGCAAAATGTTGCTGAACCAAAAAGAGCTGGACAAAGCACAGCCACGCAGATGAAGCGGAGGTAGAAAGTGAAAGGGAGGACATCTGATACAGGCCAAACACAAACATACTGACTTTGCTGGGTAGAGGGCAGAGTAAGTATGTGTAGGGGAGTGGAAAAAACCATTCTGAATGGAGGATATGGCATATACAGAGGAGAAATGGGTGAGACAAAGGAAAGTAAAATTCAAGCTTACTACTCATGACTTCTGTGTTCCCATAGTTCTCACCAGATTTTAAAATTTAATAGTGGTGATGATTAAACACTGGTTTTCTTACAAGCCATAAACATTAATAAAAACTTGTAATTCCACCAGTACAGACACTGACTGTTCAGGGTATCAAAAAAGGTATATTTTAGTGCCCTGGCATGAAGGCACAAAGTGAACTAAAAGGCAGTGACAAGATAATTACTTACAATCACTGACTTCAGTGCGTCTATGGCCATCTTGTTAAATAAGACAAACCTCAGGAAGCTGGTCATGAAATACGTGTTTAGCAGAGCTATATAGGACAGCCTGGTAAGAAATGGTAAGGCAGGTGCTGCAAGTATGTAGCCTGGGTTCATTTACTGTTGTAGGACTTTGGCTCGACAGCAGGAAACTTCTTACAGCTCAAAACACAAGAAGGGGATGTGCAAGGCAGTTTACCAAAACTATATGTGAAAGCCCTGGGAGGCTCCATTACCCCAGTAACATCAAGCTGTGGGCTGTGCTGCTGCAGAACGTCTGCCAACTCAAAAGGTGGGAAGGACAGACACAGGGCAAAGGATGGGGCACTGAGAAAGACCCTCTCCTCTCCAACCATGGATGTGTGTAATCAACACCTACCCAAAGGCTACCAAAGCATCCATCTACAATGTGTTGGTTAGCATCATGCCTACTGCATGCACGACACCTCCTGGCAGGTGAAGACTAAAGAATAAATGGCAACTGGGAGTGAATTTGCTGCTTATTCCTAGAAGAAATCCAGGCAGAAGAGAGCAGGGGCTGAGCTGTGTGGACTTGCTATCGGTCCCCACGACGTATCTCCTCTGCACAGGCAGGATGTCAGTATCCAGCCTGCTTCACCTGCATTCGGATTAGCCAAAAAATGACCCTCCCCCTTGCCATGGTTGATGCCACTGTTGCCTTGGGTTAGGTTGGCACATGCGCTTTGGAAGAGATGGATCTGTTGGGTTCAAACATGTGTCATGCTGTGTTCAACTCACTATCATAAAATACCACGGTGACTTGAGACAGGTACTACTGGGCTAAAAATCTCCAGAGACCTCGGCTACTTTCAATACCTGCATCTACTGTTGCATACCTGAGCATGCTTGAGGTGTTTTCAAATAATGCGTTGTCCTATTTGAGGTCAAACAAGTTTCACTGGTCTCTGGGTTGACCTTAACCAACACAACTCGCTCTCAGATGTCTCAGCTGACTTAGCTCAGAGGGACACCTTAAGAATTCACAAATCGACCCAAAAAGGCTCTGAAGCTGTCAAAGGCATGCCAGCAGTGATCATACTACAGTTTATCTCAGCCCATTCTTTAAAAAGCAACACCAGACTCCTTCTACTCCCTCTTTGTTTTAGATAAATGTTGACGGTACCACACTTGGCATAGCATCCAGGTCTTGAGGGATACTTTACAAATACAGGTAATACTACGGTTCTTGTAGAGCTGGAGAAATTAAAGTATATTTCCAGTATTCCCACAGCCTGTTAGTGAAGATCAGGCATCGCATCAGTTCAGTTTCCCAGACATTCTCCACTAGGGTGCAATTTTTCAGGCTTTGTGTTATTTTGCTTTATTTGCAAATAAATTGACGTTATACATTTCCCAACAAAGACACATGGCAACTCTGCATTTCATCATGTATTTTATACCTTCAGCTTAACTAATTAACTTTGTTTACACCAAAACATAAATACCATCTTTTAGCTTCACTCCAGTGTCTTTCATGTATTTTTGTTAGGAAATAATAGTACAAATCCAGTAGAACAATGGGTGACAAACCCAACTCCGGATGGTTTGGATGATTTTTTCTAAGCACGCATGGTGTTGATGCCTGCTAGACCGTATAACAAGCCCAGGGAATGATTTCTTGGGTCCTGTGGCACTTGTACTATTTTGGTAAGGAAAAGGAATACCTCTTTGCATAATACATTCATTTTTGCAATGTGCTCTGAGTACAGGAGAACCTCATACTGTCAGTCAGTGGATTAAATGAACAGCAGCAGCTGTAGCCATGTGATGGAAAAAGCCAGGCAATAGGGTTGTTTGCGCTGCTGTATTACATAAACATGACTTTTGCTGGTTAACGCCCTCCCGCTGAGCGCTTCATGCTGCATCATATGCATGTCATGTTATGTTAGGCTGGACACAAAGAGCAGCAAGGGAGTCAGAAAGCAGCAGCACTGGCTGCACAGGGCAGGCTACAGCCGTGGCTGTACCAGCTCCTTGTGACCTGATCTACCAGGGAACCCCAAGAAGAGAGTCATAATAATTATAACAAGGTATAATAAGAAGAGCAGCTTATTTCAGCTTTCTGAATATGTTTCGGCCTTACCTGAATACCTTATAACTGTACTTCTATAATTTATTACTTGCTACTCCTATTGCTCTACCAGGCTCAATACTGAGGCCATGAATTTTTTTTAAATGAAGCACCTCATGTCACAGTTTCAATGTGACTAAGAGGTTTAGAATGGTGAAACACTGGAACAAGTTGCCCAGAGAGGTGGTAGACGCCCCATCCCTGGAGACATTCAAGGTCAGGTTGGACAGGGCTCTAAGCAACCTGATCTAGTTGAGGATGTCCCTGCTCATTGCAGGGGGGTTGGACTAGATGGCCTGTAAAGGTCCCTTCCAACCCAAAGCATTCTATGATTCTATGATTTTATGATTCTAGGATGCAAAAGCAAGCCACCCCATAGCAGCTTCTCTGCGATGACTGTATAAGCACTGTTTCTTTGGCCACGTGAGTACAGCCAGAGCGAAGGCTGCCCACAGCCACCCAGCGCAGAGCAGGTGGCCCAGGTTGGCTGTCACCCTGCAGTAATGACCTCATGAAGCTGAACTCTAAACCTCATTTCCAAAAGCAGTGTTTACTCAGGGTGCAAATTGCCATGGAAAGCAAATAAGTTGCAATCTTCTGTGCGCTACCCTAACTTTGGAAGGAAGTCTGCCTCTGACGTTGGCTCGTATGTTGGAAAGTTTGGCCTCTCATCTTCCNCAAGAAGAGAGTCATAATAATTATAACAAGGTATAATAAGAAGAGCAGCTTATTTCAGCTTTCTGAATATGTTTCGGCCTTACCTGAATACCTTATAACTGTACTTCTATAATTTATTACTTGCTACTCCTATTGCTCTACCAGGCTCAATACTGAGGCCATGAATTTTTTTTAAATGAAGCACCTCATGTCACAGTTTCAATGTGACTAAGAGGTTTAGAATGGTGAAACACTGGAACAAGTTGCCCAGAGAGGTGGTAGACGCCCCATCCCTGGAGACATTCAAGGTCAGGTTGGACAGGGCTCTAAGCAACCTGATCTAGTTGAGGATGTCCCTGCTCATTGCAGGGGGGTTGGACTAGATGGCCTGTAAAGGTCCCTTCCAACCCAAAGCATTCTATGATTCTATGATTTTATGATTCTAGGATGCAAAAGCAAGCCACCCCATAGCAGCTTCTCTGCGATGACTGTATAAGCACTGTTTCTTTGGCCACGTGAGTACAGCCAGAGCGAAGGCTGCCCACAGCCACCCAGCGCAGAGCAGGTGGCCCAGGTTGGCTGTCACCCTGCAGTAATGACCTCATGAAGCTGAACTCTAAACCTCATTTCCAAAAGCAGTGTTTACTCAGGGTGCAAATTGCCATGGAAAGCAAATAAGTTGCAATCTTCTGTGCGCTACCCTAACTTTGGAAGGAAGTCTGCCTCTGACGTTGGCTCGTATGTTGGAAAGTTTGGCCTCTCATCTTCCTCTTCGTTCTGTAAAATGTTCGGTGAGCTCAAGGGCATCATAAAGTAATAAACACAGTCTTAATAATCTACCTGTCAGGGAGATTTCAGCCTCTGAAGAACATATGCGTTTGGACACCACTGATAAATCCCAGTTAAGAATGACCACCACTTCCCACAGGACAGACGGCATTTTAACAAACCCACGAGTAATAATCCATTAACTGAGCAGTGTTGTAAAACCGCATGGAGCAACACATGATGCCAGGATGAAGTTTCACTGCACTTTGAGATTTTTTGGATCTAAAATTACTAGTTGTCCTTACCTAATAACTGCTTTCCTTTCTCCTCTACTTTGAACTCATCACTTCTAGCTGATAACTAGCTGTATTAATGAGTGACAATTGCCTTCAGTAAAGATCCAGATAATTGCCTCTCTGGTATAATATACCATGCATTCCTGCCAATCTGTTGTAAACATATCTCCCCTCACGCCCAACTCATTTGCTTTCTGCAAAGGCATTAAAATACCTGTAGCACAGAGATTTCTGTTGCAATATGGGTTTACTCTGACACAACGCATCCCTTACCGATCATCGGAGACTCTATAAAACTCCACGAATTAGTCTGAGGGATGTAGGACTGCAAGACTCCCGCAGCTCGGCCAGCTTCGTTCACCCCACCGAAGACATAGATCTTCCCACCGCAAACAGTCGCAGCGGCCGAATGGACGGCCTTTGGCAGAGGAGCGATGGTCTCCCACTGGTTCGTTATCGTATCGTACCTAGGATGACAGCAAGGGGAGTGAGCTGAGATGATGCAATGCTCGGTGAACAGTAAAGACAGGATAGACAGGCAGAGAAAGCAGGATGGGATATAACAGAAAAGCAGCTTGACAAGCAGAAGAAAAGCAGAGGTGGAAATATATTTTCTAACATCCTACAAATTCAGCCACTTGGTAAACAGTGCAATTAATGCTTTTTCTAAGCTTTTAAAACATTGAGAAAAGCCCAGAGAAAGCTGGTTCTTTTTTCTGTATACGCCTCTCAAATCTCATAGTCCAAGCTAAAGAAACTCTGGACATCTTTGTTGAGATGTCCTCCACTAATTAATTTCTATTAATGAGTATACAATGAGATTATTCTTGCAAATCAGAGCAGTGATATCCAATAGCAACCGCAGGCAGGCAACTCTTAATGTACTTCAGTTGTTCAGCTTGTGGAACACATCTCACCTGCAACATAATGCAACACGATAGCTCTTTTTACTCTAGTTAACTGACCAGCGACGCACATTTTGTGCCAGAATAAGTTGCTTCCATTTAATGTTCATTGTGCGAACCAAACCACTGTGCTTCATTGCAAGAAGGTGCAAACGTTAATGCTGGAATAAGATTTCACTATTGCATCCATATTTGACATGAAGCAAACAGAAAAGAGTATGCATGAAAGTGCTAAATTAGTTTTAAGGTCATCAGTATCTGATTTAATTAAGCCATTGACCATAAGGGATGTGCAGTTAATAATCCATGGATGAAGATTCATTTTAGACAATGTCACAAGTACAGACGTCAATTTTTTTTAAAGATAATGTGGCACGGATCCAAATAGCTGCTCTAAAATGAGTCTTGGAGACAGTGGAAAATAATGTGATTTTTTTTAGGCTTCTATATTTCCATGTAATGGCACATTCAGTCAAATAGGAGTTTCCTGCATAGCGATTATTCAGAATTGTTGACTGCAAGAACAGAAGCCCTCATCACCCGTTCAGGGCTTTTGCTCTTGATATTAGTGATATGCAATATGCAAACATGAAATGAATCCATGGTCATGAATCCATCTGTAAAAAAAGATGTAGTGACAGGGGAATTCTTATTTTGCAACATGTCCCTCAAATTCTCACTGCCCAAACTTGGGGAAAATAAAAGGGACAAAAGATATAAATGGTGGCAACAGCACAAAATAATGAGCTTAATGAAAATGCATTAATGAGTTTCGAAGTAATATAACTGAAAGTAATTAACACACTCATAAAAATGAAGCAAAAGCAAGAGGGAGGCAAACTTTAACTAAAAAAGATGAGGAAAGTCCCTTATAATGAGCATGGAGAACTGCCTGGTACAATGCCCTAAATTAGTTACTGAGAAATTAAATTCATCTACAACGAAGTGATCAAAGGGGAGAAATAGAACAAGATTAAACAACATGGCGCTGGGAGCATTCAAGGTGACACACCTATATCGTGCTGATTCTTAATGTTTGGTACCAAACTTGAGCCTGCAGATGCGTGTTTGACCGCACAAAGCAACTCCTCCAGGTGAGACACCATACGCTGCAGCTCCTGCATTTGGCCACAGCACTCGGGGCAGCACTCGCCCATCCTAGCAGATATGCAAAAATGTTGCGTAATATGAAGTTTCATACACTGCTTTTGGGTTACGCTTTACTAACTATGGTAATTTGGGGCTTGGTAATTTAATTGTTGATGTCTTATTGTATCATAAAAGCTGGTTAAGGAATTGGTGATAATTGGCTAGAAACTGTACAAAGACATAGAGCTGAGAAGAACTGACGTAATGTGCCTTTCTAGTTCCTCAGCTTCTAAGATATAAATTATACCTGTCACCCAATAATTATTGTCTCACACCATCCACTGTGACCTAGCACCAGGAACATTTGTGGCCAGTCGAAGTGGTCTGAGATGGGACGGTGAGCAGCCGTGCTGCCTTCCCCGACGCTGGCAGAAGTACCCGGCCGACCACAGTTCCCAAGACTGATACATTCCTGCCAGTGGCTTTCTGATCCTCCTAGTAAGTTTTTGGAAAGGAGGGGTTATATCCTTCACACATACTGGGGGCTGGGTGTGTTTGAGGACCATGTCTATAGGAACATTGTAGAAAGGTTCGAATTACAAAAACAATTGTCCTTCTTCTGGATGAATTTCACTATTGGACCTCAGGTCCCCTAGACCCTGTTCTTCACCCACTTTCACCGCTCTCCATTTATGCTCTGTGACAACAGAACTGATCTTTCTTTCTCCTACCCTCCCTCATCTGCCACTGGGAAGCCAAAAATGACCAGTTTCACTTCATCTGCTGAAAGCCAAAGGCTGCAAATGTACTGCAAGTGGGGCAGCTTAAAAAACCACTCGTCTTGAGGGTCATTTGGTTTAAAAAATCAGTGAACCATAAAGCAGGTGGAAGCCAGCCCTTTGTCCACCTAACACAGGCATCTAATGTGGGTTTTACCTAGGCTGCTCAGTGAAGCAATCCTCTTAATTAAGTGCCTAACTTACCCCTGGGACTGAAGAAGAGAAGTTGGTGCCTTCACAGCTTCCTGATATCTGTCCATCGGGTCCCTCCATCCCCTGGGAATTTATTCCTCTGGTTCACTCCCTCCTTGCAAAACTGTAGACCTGACTTCTAGTCTCTGTTTTGCTTCATCTCCCACCCACCAGAAAGTAAGGTTTTTTTTTCTGTTGGATTATAAAGCTGTCTGCCATCAAATCTCTCTCTTTCACGTATGGACTTGCAGAAAATAATAGAGTCACCTCTTCACCTTCTATGGGATAAACTAAGTAGTCTAAGCTCCTTAAGTCTCTGCAAGGCAGGTTTCCATCATCTTGGTCTATCTCAAGTCAGCTCTTAATGTGTTCACACAAGGATTTGCACCAGATTAACTAAATTGGTTAAAAATGAATGAAGTTGAATCATTGTGACCTTCCAGGACAGGAACTAATGACACCTGCTTTACCTCTCTGCCCTAGGGCCTTTCCATCTGTCGCGTCATCTCCGGTGTTGCCATCACTCCACCGCCACTAATGCTAGTGGGGATCCTCAGCTGCCTTTAACACTGGCTCTGCTCAAGGGCCAGCGGGGAGGGAACTGATCTAAAGAATAATCACTTTGATCTCTTTCCATTAGTCAAGCTTTGCATTTGATTCCCTTGTTTGAAGCCGTAGATGGAGACTTCATGGGAGCTGGCTTCGAGCCAAGCAAAGGTTTTTCTTCCCTCTCCTCCACTGCTCCCTCCAGTCCCGGTGTGTTCATGCCTGTCCTTGGCTATGGGCCTACCGAGCCCATTCAATTTACTGAACTTGAAACTTCAAGGACATCTCCTTTCACATGACTGACACCTGGTTTTGCAGTCCTTGCGTGCTACGGACTCACGTGTGGTTTTACATGGATGCCCTTGCACGCCTTCCGCTGCCCCCGGAGCTGTCCCTGCAGCCCTGCGGTCCATGGCCCTGCCGTGCTGCGGACATCGGGCTTTCCATGCGTGCAGGACGTGTGTGTCCCCGCCTGTCACTGCATGTGCACTGAGCACCGTCGTCTCACCTGACCCTTGTGCAGTCACTGTCCTCTGGTTTATGTATTATTTATATACCTATGGTACAGCAAATGATCTGAACCCTGGAGAAAGTACAGCCCAGGCTTGAAGAGAGCACACGCAGAAATAACTTTGCTAGTTTTCACAACTCTCCACCCTTAGGACTTAATCTGTGGGCCTGATCCTCCTCCTGTTTCACTCATTTCGTTCAACGCCTCCTTTCTTGCTCCTTTCTTACCACCTCAGCATTAACAGCAGAAACCCCTTCATTTCAAGCTGTGCCGTTTGCTTCTCTGCCTTCTTGACTTTTGATATCTTCAGTACATGAAAACAGTACTTTTTTTTTCTCCTCAGTCTCTTAATTTCTCTCCTTCTAGGTTAAACAGCCTTGTGAGTGTCTTCATTTATTCACATTATAAAATCCTTACATCATGGTCAGTCACTTACAGACATGCACCCTCCAGTTTCTTATACATTATTTAATTCTGTTTGCAGGAAAGCTGCTATTTAAAATAAAGCTGTACAGTGTCATATTGATCTGCTCTTCAGATGATTCACATGTTGTTTAAAATCACATTAATGGATTACTATTTTTTGCCTTTTTTTATTTTCTTCTGACTGTTCTGAGGAGCTTAAGAAACTATCCTTGGACAAGGCTATATATTTAATTTTCTTAAGACGTCAATAAAACAGTAGGTTCTGAAGCAGTTTCTAAAGCTTATAAAGCTTATTCTTCACATTGAATTTTTCAGACTGTCTTCCAAGTACACACTGCCAGCCGAAGTAATCTCCCAATTTTAGACAACCCTATTGTAAAAGTGCTGTCAGGTCAAGGGGATTCATCTTCTTCTGTCCTTCAAACAGATAATAACCACAAAGCACCCACATTTCCACACTTTTAGTCACATACATTGTCTTGTCAGCATACGCAGTCTTCTTGGCTCTCAAATTGCATACATTACAGGGCCCATCCATTATCTAAAAACCTAGTTCGTGGATCCACTTCATTTCGCTGCCTCCCAACTCAACTCATATCTCAGAAGAAGACAGAAAGTGTAATACCCTTTTGCCTAACACCTAATGACTCGCTCCCTGTCACACAGAAACTCGCCAGAGGGGCTTGATGGAGAACTGCAGTCGTGCCGTTATTTCCCTAAACACTCATTCCAAAAACATAACTCTCCCTGAACACAGACCCATGTACAGCCACAAAAATGGACTTATAACTCAGACCCTCTGGCACATGCATATTGTTTTAAGATGAGTAACGAATGACTCCTACTCGTCTGTTTGTGATAGCCCCGTAATATTATCCATTGAGCCAGAATTTTTACTGCCTCTTTACAGACAAATGGCAGATAAAGGGTAAAAAATCTCAGCCCTATTGAAGTTGATGGGAAAACACCCACTGATTTAAGTGGCACCAGAATTTCTGGTTGAGGCTGCACCCTTCAGCATCAGTGACACAACCGAAAGCAAGGAGAGAGGAGCACAGGAGCTGATGCCATAAATCATTAGGAGTCCAGTGGTCCCTGCTTGCTGTAATGCTTTCTAATGGTGCAGCAGATGTATTAGGTGCAGTCAGGTGGTAGCATGTACAGCTAAAATGGTCTGACATCTGTTTTTAAAAACCAAAATGCAATAAAAAACATCTTTGTAAGATTTTAACCATTTAGGATGAAATATTCCAAGAATTCCAGGAAAAAGAGGTGGAGAACAAGAAGGAAACTGGGACAAAATGTTATTTTCTCCATCTTCACAGACCTTCTGTGGTGACACCCTGCAGTCTCCATGCTCTGGGGCTGCTAACTGGTGAGGTCAGCGTAGGTCACTTTGGACCAGAGACATCCTCCACCACGCCAGCGAATACGCATCGAAACCTGGCCAAAGCAGGGCACGGTCACGCTTGAGCTAACTGAGCAAGCAGAAAGCAAAATGTGGTTGGGAAAGATAAGCTGCATGTGCTCGAGGAGAGGTGGTAGGTGACCCAGCGAGGGAGGGTGTCCAGTATGTTGTCCTTCACACTGGTGCCACAGCCCAGACCGCATCGTGCGTCAGGCCTGGATAAGCCTCCGTACCTCCATCTGGGTGGGCAACAGGGCTATAATCCCAGATGCCTCCTTTGGGGTGAAAAACAAACCAAAACCCAAGAGCGCATGACCCTGAAATTCAACACTGAGGCGAACAATGTTAACCTCAGAGGTAAATGTAATTTTTGGCATCGCCTGACTTGAAGCATGTGATCATGTCACCTTATTATTTTAGTATAGTGCTTTTGTAAGACCCGCTGGAATGACAGAGAGGTTTCCACCCTCCTGAGAGATGGCATCTCAGTGTCCCATCCAAAGCAACACAGTATGTGAAGAGGAATGTGCAGCCCACACAGAAATATGGTGGGAGAAGGCCGGTCGCTTGTAGCTCTTGGCGGGGGGTGGGAGGGGCAGGAAGAAAGAGAGGGCAAAGTCAAGTAGTCAGCATTAACTGCTTACGACTACAGGCAACTGAGCAATTAAAATGGCTTTACTTTGTATTTTAATTTTTTTTTTTTTTTAAAGCTGCAATCCAAATTCAGAAAGCCTCATTTCTTGCAAAAGTGGGTACAGTGATTTAAACTCCTGAACACTTGCACAAATTACTTGCCTTGTCCAAATGGGAAATGCTTTTGTCTGAAAAGGCCTGACTTTACTCCACACACCGATGAGGGTCAGCTTTTTCTCACCTGCATTTCTAACAGCAGACCTGAAACATCCTTTCCAAAACGCACAGCCTCAGCCACGCCATGCTTTGCTTCTGCCATCCTCACTGTCATTTTAATACAAAGAATGAAAAAGGGAACATCCCAAAACCACTCTCATTTCTTGGCAAAACCCATAAGAGGCCATGTTGCACTTTTTCCATGGCTGCGTCTCACAAGTCACTTTATAGACAATAGCAGATTAATTATAACCACGCGTTCAGCAAATCCCCATGACAAGACATCCTTATTGTGGTCGAGACAGCGTGCACTGAAATGATAGGGAGGAAATCTGCCCCTTTCCCACATAAAAGTCTCTTGGTGGGCTTGTTACAAATGAAAAACAGCTCGGCTGCTCTCACTGAGCCATGCGGGGTACGCCGAGGGCCGCAGCGTGACTTTGCAGGCTGTAGTGTCATTTGTGGCAAGGGCTTGGGTGGCTGAGATGAGAAGGAAGGAGAGGGGGAGACTTTGCTTGATTTGGGGTTCATTCAACTGACTGATGTTTTGGATGCTGTGTTAGAGAGAGACCATGAGAATCAGAGCAGAGAAAAAAATGAGACACTCGGGAAAATTAAGAGATCATTCAGTCAATGACATCTATCAAGACACCTATCTGCAATAGCATTGTTTCGATGTTCCTCTTTATCGAGAGATGGAATGAAAGACCGCATCTCCTTCCTGGGCTCGCTCCCTCCCACGTTTACAAAAACATTTCTGTTAGTTAAAAATTTACTGACTTAAATTACAGGACAAATACCTTCAGAAGTCAGAAGAAAAACCTGCATAAAATGGTGAAATTTTCTTTGAAGCAAGTCCCAATCCCACCTTAAGCTCTGAGTAAGGAGGGAAGCAACGCTCACATGTTGCGTTCACTGCTATTATTTATCATTCATTCTTCGCTGCCTGCATTTCCCTGACTTGCTGAGAGCATCACCACCACCGTCAGTTCCTCAGCCCGTGGGCTGGGAGGGAAGGCTGCCCGCAGACCTTGTCCCACAGCACACGTCCTTTCCTTTTGTCACATCCTTGTCTCCTAGGCACAACAGTGCCACATTTGTGAACAGAGGAACACAAAACTATATGTGACTGGTGATCACTCAGCTCCACATAGGATCTCCCCAGCCATGCATACATGCCCCAAACTGGTCTGTCCCATGCACTGAACTAGGCAGAAATTGTTTGGAAAAAAAAAGCGATCACACGATTAAAGACTGTACCAAAAAGTAGATCTGCAGAAGGAAACTTTATTTTTGGCATTTCCTAATATCTTGTATCTTTGACTTTGAAACATTTTTTAAACTTTTAATACAGGTTTTTGGTACTCGGTATTTACGGTATCTACTTAAATGAAAAAATAAACACTCCCTGCATAAACGGAACATAAATGTTGCAGCACCAAAATCCAGAAATAATAGATTGAAAGCGTCTTTAATGCTAACCTTTTGAAAAATGTTCCTTTTTTTTTTCAAATCTTTCTTAACGACTTATCCCTTTTTTGGCTCGCCTGTTAAGGCAACTTTTACTGGGAACTGCCTGCTTCAAAATGTTGCTGAAGAAGTATTCAAATTCAGCACTTAAAAGTGACAAAAAGAAAAAAACCTCCTATTTTTGGTTGCCAGATTCACTAAGGAAAAACATTTCACAAAAATGTATCATTAATCTATTGCCACAATGCATTTGTAAGTGTTTAGGTAAGGCTGGGGCTGTACTGATCTTTTTGGAATGGAATATTCTTATATACTGCATTTCTATTTTTTAATGAAAACATTGATATGCATATAAAATTCATGGTTTTATTGAATGTTATGGTTGACATGAAGTGAGTTGGTTTTGGAATTCTACTTTGGGAAATGTTTCTTTTGTGCTTTTGTTCCTTCCTTTTTTTTTAAGTTCCATGTGAGAAAAGGAAAACTTTTATATATCTGGAGTCTTCTTGAAAAGAGAAATTTCCATTCTCTCTCATCTCTATTCAGTCCCTCTCGGCCAGGAATTCAAAACTGTTTCCATTTATCGGTTGTTTTACTTAGAGCTTGGCAGGTCCCAGCCCCAGGCCAAGACCACCAAAGGGAGGATCTTCCTTCCAGCCAGGTCAAGGCTGAGATGCTTCACCAGGAGAGCGCATGTGAGAAACTTACTTTGCTGTTGCTTTTGTTGGGTTTTAAAAAAAAAAAAAGGATTATCATGGTCTGTAAAGACTTTCATCAGTACTAAATTCAAAGGAATTTTATTAGTTCGTTGTATAATCTGTGTAAAGTGTCCAAAGAAGCTTAATTCCTCTCTTCCCTCCCCTGAGCAAACCGACAAACAAACCGGCAGCTTTCGTCTTTGGTTTTGAAACAATGCTTTCCACTGAAGCTTTAAAAAGAAATCTAATCCTGCATAGTTTCCTCCTTTCTTAGCTGTCATAAAAGCTTATTTTAACACATACAGCTCATTTGATGTGTCCTTTAAAAGGGAAATGGTCCTTTGGCATAGCATGAAGAAAAAGCTCCAGCAAACAGCATGGTTTTGGTTTTGTTTTTTTTTTTACCTTTCCACATGGTCAACGTTGCCTGCCACACCGACCCCTCCAATGGTATAAATCTTCCCATCGTACACCAGACTGTTATGTCGACACCTTGGGACTGTCATGCGGGACACGAGGTTCCAATTATCGAGCAAGGACATGTAACACCAGACATCAGCGAGCGTGACACCCGACTCCATGCCGCCTGGCACCGATGTGCGGGTGAGGGAAAGAAAAGGGGAGAATTACGTGAGATCCTGGAACGGCAGCAGCTTTGCACACAGCAATCAAAGCCAGTTACAAAGTAAAAACTCTTCAAATGACATTTGACTAATTAAAATAAATCACCCTCAATACTGAGCATCTGTTCCGATGATGCATATCTGTGTCATTTATTCATGCGCCCCAAAGGCTGTTTTTTTTTAATAAGATGACATGAAGAAATCAAGATGTCAGACTACGAGGGACATGTACATAAGGGGATAGACCCTTTTCAGTGTTCATAAATAACTTCCAGTCTATTAAATTACTGCAACACTTGCAAGAAGGTGTCAGGAAGCAGAGCCTATCTTGGCTTGCGAGACACAGGCCAGTCTGAATCTAAAATGCTTAATACAGTGACGGATTGAAGCAACACATACATGGGCAGAATAAAGTCAGTGCTTGCACTGTAGGCTTAATGTCTAATTTTCAGGGACAAATTTCTCATTTATTTTCATTTGCTGATAAAGGAAAGAACCAGCTGTACCACTCTGGTAAAACAGTTCAAGATGCTCCAGTGAAATACTTATATTGGTCATTTTTTAACTTCTCACTGAAGCTTCCAAGGTAGTCACTTAGCGGGTGTCTTACCATCCCCATTTTGAAGCATAAAGAGGTGAAATGATTTATTTCAGACCACAGTAGGAGCAGTGGTCAAGCCAGGAAAAAAAACTAGACTCAGTTCTGTGGTTTAATGAGAAAACCAGGCTTCCTCCTTGGTATTTTGCTCTCCAAACCTATGCTATGCAGTGTGGAGTCCAGTTCCTGGAGCTTGCAGGACTTCATTCCCACTTGTGTTGGTTCCCCTTCCCTCTTTCCTGTGTCTGGTAAGTTTGAGCAAAGCAAAATATTCACCGACACGCAGCGAGGTTTTCAGCCATGCGGGACTTGCAGCTTCCCTTTTGTAGCCACCAAATACCATCAGCTCATCCAGATTCAAGGGTAAGAGCTGAAATAAGCTTTGAATTTAGGATTCAACAGCTTTTGTTAGCAGGTATGGCACTGCCTAAAATGGCTCTACATATTGGGAAGTACCTCAGCTAAGAATAAGTAAAAGTCAACATCTCACAAAAACCTCCACAGAAGGCTTTCGCTCCAGCAGCAGAACGAGCATGGACAAAATAATGTCAAGAAATAATTTCCAATCAATCCTTAGGGCCTCTATGCAGTATTAATGGAATTTAACACCACAGGCAGCAATTTACTGCAGAAAATGCAGTGAGGGACCTCAGTAAAGGAAAGCTGTAATCCCTTACTGGTACTGCCTGGTGCATCCGCACTCCCAACTACATCCTCGGATCGCACACATCCGCACCTCCCCACCCAGGCTCCTCTTTTTATCATCAAACCTCCACTCAGCTGCCATCAGAGCATCCTTGCATGGCCTGGTGGAAATTGCTTTTCCCCCTCCAGCCAAGCAGAGGTACCACCAGACTGCAAAAAACCAGACACCGTGATGCTACGGGCGCAGTGTAGACTTTGGGAGTTAAAACCTTTTAAGGAGCGTGGTCTCAGTTTCATCGAAACTAAGAAGATTATAGGGCTAGTGACTACTGTCAAAAGAGAGGTCTCAACAAGAAGTACAAAAACGTGAATGCTCCTGTAAGCAAATACTGTAAGTGTAGGTCACATATTCAGCAGTTCAGCCTGTCTGTCTTAAATTCCATAACCCGCCATTTAGACTCAACTACAGCCAGTATTTTAAATTGTGTTTCTATGGCAGTGAAACCTCTCTGCATGCTTGATGGTTGTCAGACCTATTTTCTTCATATTGCAACTGCAAAATATTTCTGTTGACTGCTTTGAGAGAACGTTAACACCGCAGAGAAATGGAGAATGATAAAAGCAGGGAAATCCCTCTCTCCCAACCTCCCTCCCACTTTTTTCCCCCCCTCCCAGGAGCAGCTGGGTGAAACTCCTGCATGTCCTACATCATAAGGAAGAAACTTTTCTCCCAGCCCAGTAAATCTGGGGGATGAATGGATTGAGAGCAGGCCTGCAGAGAAGGACTGGGAGATACTGGTGGACAAAAAATTGGACATAAGCTGGCAATGTGAGTTTGCAGCCAACTGTATCCTGGGCTGCCTCAAAAGAATTGTGGCCAGCAGGTCGAGGGAGGTGATTCTCCTCCTCTGCTCCACTGTCCTGACACCCCACCTGGAGTACGGCATTCAGCTCTGGAGCCCTCAGCACAAGAAGGACATGGAGCTGTTGGAGCGGGTCCAGAAGAGGGCCACGAAAATGATCTGAGGGCTGGAGCACCTCTGCTACGAGGACAGGCTGAGAGAGTTGGGGCTGTTCAGCCTGGAGAAGAGAAGGCTGCGGGGAGACCTTCTTGCAGCCTTTCAGTACTTAAAGGGGGCTTACAAGAAAGATAGAGAGAGACTTTTTACCAGAGCCTGTAGTGGCAGGACAAGGGGTAACAGTTTTAAACTGAAAGAGGGTAGATTTAGATTGGACTTTTTTTTTACGATGAGGGTGGTGAGGCACTAGAACAGGTTGCCCAGAGAAGCTGTGGATGCCCATTAATTGGAAGTGTTCAAGGTCAGTTTGGACAGGGCTTTAGGCAACCTGATCTAGTGGAAGATGTCCTGTCCATGGCAAGGATGTTGGACTAGATGATCTTTAAAGGTCCCTTCCAACCAAAACCATTCTGTGATTCTACGTTTCAGTGAAATCTGATGCTTACCTGAGAGATAGATGTTGTCCCCAGCGCTGACCACACTGAAAAACTCTCGATCATAGAAGGGCAGGCTGGCCAATGGGTACCACTTGTTGTTTTGAGGATTTAAGCAAGTGACTGCTGTTAAAGCACGTTGATTCATGCCAATCATCTGACGACCCCCAACTAAGACTATTACCTCGGCTACACCTAGGATTCGAGTAAGAAAAATAATATTATAAAGAAGTCACATCTCTCAACCAGGCAGGAGCCTATAAAAAATATACTCAGCAGTAAGAGTAATTTTAATTTATCATATATAAATCTGTTTTAGACTGTGCAATCAAACCAGGAAGGGTGAGAAAAAAAGGGAGTGTGTGTGTGTGGGGGGGAGCAGCGGGTGAGGAACGACACTATGAACATGCTTGGGAGAACTTGGGAGGGAGCATGCCATCTGGGCAAAACTTGAAGGGGAAAGAAGTAAAAAGGCATTTCCATGTAAAGATGTCCGTTGACTTCAACAGTCTTTGAGTGAGACCTGCCTGTAGCAAATTCCTGTTCCACTGAAGCAAATGGGAATTTTGTCAAGGATTGTGATAGCTTTGGAGCTTGGCCATTATCCAGGGAAAGCATGTTTGGACTTTAACCTGAAGAAAGTGTTCTCACACTAAAAGCTAATGTCTGGAGGAGATACAGGCTATGGTTATGGTTCTTCATCCTGATTTTCTCTCTCCGTATACTCTATGAACAGATCATTTGCTGGTGGGTTTTTTTGTGCTTTTCCTAGAGAAAGCAGGTTTTCCAGATGTAGATAACGTGCTCAAGCCACGGATCAGGATCTTAGTGTACTAGGTGCTAGGAAACACGATGGAGATAGCCCCTGCCCTAATATAGTTATTAACTGAGATTTATCGGTGCTTGAACAGCTCCCCCAAGCCCATAGCACGCAGGGTGTACAGCAAGGCAAATTCTCCGTTCATGCAAATGGACAAAACTTTTGCAATCCACATCTCAGTTTTTATTCCCACTTTACAGCCAGAGCTGAGTCAAATCTGATCTGAGTGTTACTCCAGACTCATCTCCACAGTGATGGGTTGCAGTTTAACTTTCTGGCTCCAACCCCAAGAGTCAAGTGCTGGGGAAAGTTTGGATTTAGCATTTAGCAGAAGTGTTAAAAATCTTTCTGCAGCAATTGTAAGTCCCAGTGCAACTCGTTGCCAGGAGAGGTAGGCTCAGAAGCAGGACCAGGAGGCCATGAGCTGGAAAAAATCCCTGTTTCTGGAGCTGTGCTCGCGGCTGGACATGTTGCTGTGATGTGTTACGGTGCCCAGCCTAGAGACAAGTGTGCACAGGCGGGGGGGGTCAGAAGCACAGACATGTGATTGCCAGCAAGAGATGAGGAGCTGCGGCGGAGAGAAATGCGTCTTCAGAGTAATGGATTATGGTCATTCTTCATTAGCTTTTTCAAAAAATATATTTGTGTCATTCAAGCAAGGTTACTCTCTTAAAAGTTATTAAGTTAAAGTGCTGTACAGTTTTAAATAAATATTTCTCAGTAACAAGAGATCATTATTTTTGTGCCATACCAGAAAATCTAATCACCTGTGCAAGACATAACTTGATTATAATCAATGACCTCGAGAGGGCATGTGACACGCTGCAGCGAGTCCACAAAGGGTGTTTAGAGATCCTTTGTGCCTACATGAATGCCGTTGATATGCAAAATAACATGATTCTATATAATTAGACTCTGACCTAAAAAACTATAATCACCCTCTCTTACCCCGAGAGAATCACTTTTCCCTCATCAACAAGCTTCTGGAAATGGTTCATATTACACCTACAATTTTATATACATAAAATAAGCACTTTTCAAAAATCCCTTCAAACATCACACCATTAGTTGTCTTCAATGAAAGACTTTTTAGGGTAGATTGTTATTGAAAGTCCTCTACACTTCATCCTTCTGAAAGGTGCCTTGATGAGGCAGTCTCCAGAAGCTGCAAATGCTGTGGATTGATATGCTATCTCCGTGCCACATTAGCATTACTGGCAGCGACAGAAAGTTTTGCCTGGCTTTGTGATTGTACTTATGGGAGGCAGAAGTACAGGCAGCACGTTAAAACAATTCACCTGTTTCATCTGACTCCTCGGATGCAGTGCTCCTCCATGATATTTGTACCGCTCTCTTGTTCAACAAATATTTAGGGTATTTCTCACACCACCATGATATGGGCTTTGCTGGTGAGGTGGGCACTTGGGGGTTTTTTTCATGTATTTTTCCAAAAAGAAAAAGGCATGTGTTCCTCAGCTGAGAAACTTATTGAAGTGGCACTGTTCTGGTTTTTAAAAGGGAATATATCCTGTGTGATCCATTTGTTTTGGAGGCCGCAAACAGCCTGAACTGGTACTGGAAGACTCACTCTATGAAAAGAATATATTTACATAGGGCTGTAAAAGTGAAGCTGTTTTATAAATATTCATCATCTGCTCCCTCCAAGAGGCCTAATGGCAAAAAGCAAATGTTATTATTCACTTATTTTTGCAGCTAGAGAAACTGGGGCACAGAGGGCAAGGGGTTCACTTTCAGGACATCAGGGGAACGTCATGGTCTCTGCCTAAACTAGTAATTCTTAAAAATTAGGCTTCTTAAAATGTAGTTTCAGGAGTGTACATCTCCACACACATGTCTGACCACTGGGAGAGGCTCCTAAACACTCAAGCAAAGCAGGAATGGAAAATTGAGCTTGAAATATCACCGGGCTCCAAGAAAGGTGCCAAGGGAAGGAGCCGAGGTCCGTGCCCCATCCCAGGGCATGTCCTGGCCATGCCCAGGAACTGCTGGACCAGGGAGCTGATGTTGTTGAAAGAAGTTTTTCTTTACCTGCAGAGAGCCTGGGCCGGGTCCTCGGCGTCTGCATCTCTTGTCGGGCATGCGGCAGCATGTGATAACGTTTGGCTTCATTCACTAGATCCCGGCAAGCCTCCGAAGACTTTATCAACTCCTCGTTGTCAACAACATTTAGCAGATAGCTGGGATGGATGAAGGGGAGGCGCACCACTGCCAGCAGCTCTGCAGCATACTGTGAGGGGTGGAAAAATAATAACACACTGCAGCCTTCGTGATGGAGTTCAGCTGCTCGGCATCTCCGCCTCCTTCCCTGCAAACCATCCCGTCACCCAACCTGGACAGACACTTGCCATGGATGCTGCATACAAGCCCTGCCTAGTGATCGGGTGGGACAGAGACAATGCAGCCCTCAGTGCTCCCTGACCCAGGCAGATTTTGGTCCCAAGAGACTGAAAATAATCTTCAAAAGGTGGCAACTCTTGTTATATAGCACTCTACGGAGGGATTTTTGAAATAAAAGCTCATTCTGAACTCAGGCTGAATATAACACCTTGTGCACTGGAGACATGGAGTAAGCTTTTGAGTTTTCTGAATTAACCTTGAAATGTGAGCGTGGTGGTTGCACTGTAAAAAAAAACAACCCAAAGAAGTCTTTTCTGGCGCTATAAATGTGAAACAAAATCCAGTAAATATGGTGGATTTCAACAACTGCTATGGCAGAGACTGAATCATTTCAGCCAATTTGCTAAAAATCTTTTAATTAAAAGGGTTTATTTATTGGTGAAACAAATCATGTACTTCGGGATTTTGACGAACTCAGACTCCAGAGGGTGCTATACAAATACTGACAGTAAGTTTCATCTTCTAAATAAATACATTAAACCTCGGAGGGCAAAGGACATCTGAGCAAATGAAGCTGTCTGTCACTGAACACGGCTTAAAGGAGAACAAAACCCCAAGAGAGAAAACTGCAACTGAAAAACCAAGAGTCCATCCCCAGATTATTCTTTTTATATGTAATTGGTTATATCACAACACAGCACAAGAGTACAGTGGAAAGCAGAGTAATAGGAAAATGTGGTTCTTGAGAAGGAATGCACAAAACCAGGATGCAAACTAAGGGTGCACAGCAAGAA
This sequence comes from Balaeniceps rex, assembly GCA_013401315.1. Taxonomy (NCBI): domain Eukaryota; kingdom Metazoa; phylum Chordata; class Aves; order Pelecaniformes; family Balaenicipitidae; genus Balaeniceps; species Balaeniceps rex. The sequence goes on from VYZW01055415.1 coordinate 27,806, forward strand.
AAGATAATAATCTGTTGTAATAAATATTCATATAGCGGCAGCATCCAAAGATCCCAACTGGGATTGAGGCCAGGATGCAAATAAATATTCCTGAGGTCTGTGCAACTGGTCCTGAGAAGCGCCGGGTGCCAGCAGCATCTGCTGGCCTGCAGATGCCTCCGGTCTTCCAGAAGCCACTTGGCTCTCGCTTTCTTTTTCAGCAGCGTGCCTGGCCTTGCAGCGCTTGAGAGCCAAGTCACAGCAGGAGCAGGGATGGGGACGGGGCAGGGGCACAGCAGGATGGGAGGGCGGTGAATGGGCTGCCCAGGCAGGTGAGGATGCAGTGACACCCGGGACTGCTTCCAGGGCTTCCCCCTTCCCCACCCAAATCGAAGCAGCAGGCTTCATTTGGGAGGAAAACAGAGGATTTCTCCTCGCAGCAGGAATTCACACCGTGTTCCTGCCAGGGAGCCACATCAGCCTGGCACAAGCTCTGTCAAAGCGAGGATGTAACTACCCGTGGGGAGCTGAACCCCATGGGTGCCTGCGGGGCCACGGCAGCAAGGAGACAAACAGGGTCTCAGGCTGACTCCCAGCCCCCAGCTCACCAGCCCTCCTCGGCACCGGGGCTGGCAATTTTAGGTACAGCCTGAAAAATTGAGGCCTGTCCACCCTGAAGTTGTTTGGGGATAAAAAAGTTGTTTGGGTGATGCAAAAGGGATGGCAAAACGACAGCGCTCCTCCTATTCTGAAAAAAACCCCACGTGAGCAGCGAGCCCGTGGCTCCTTGCTGTTAGCACCAGCGTGACACAGGGCTGAGTAGGGCTTGAGATCCCTTCATCAGCCTCCAAACCAGAAAAGAAGACACTCTTCTCTTTTCCCATGCTGAAATCCATTTCTAAGGCGCTTTCTAGGAGGCAAAACGGCTGCTCCCCTTCCCCGGAGTCACAAATGTCAGGCACTTGGCTGCAGATATCTTAATGTCATTAAACTGTACCTTGTAGGAGAGGGAGCAGTGGACATATGGCAGTGGGTGGCAAAGCTCTGATTTCAGGAAGTGCTTTTTTTAAGAAGGTTGGGGGCGTTTAACCTTACACGGGAGCCAAGATGAAACGTGGCATCAGGACACGGGAATAATGCGGATAGCGAGTATACCATGGACGAGCCAGACAACCCCCGGGAGGGAGGTTAATCTCCACTACAGGCTGCTCGGAAAGCAGAACGAGTCACTAAAGGGCAGTTTAAATAAAGTTGTAAAATACACGGAGTCTAGAGCGGAGCCAGCACCTTCCCTCAGCGTGGTGGGACATGCCAGCGCTGCCCCTGATGCTCCGGAGGCTGGAGGGGCCTGTGCTGGAAGCATCTGCACCATGAACCAAGGCAAAACACAGGCACAAACAGTTTTGCCACTAAATTAGGACATGGAGTTCGACAGGCACCAGAATGTCCTGAAGTCGAGTGTGAATTAGCAGTGGGAAGACAGCTGCCCTCCGGCAGGGACGGACAATTCCCATGGGCCTGGCAGAGCGACTGCCTCCATCTCCCACCTTTCCCAGAATAAACGGGGCAGCGCCGCTGCCTGAGCACGGCGAGCTCTCCCTCTCGCTCGCCCACCTTGCTTTAATTAGATAAGTGAGAAAATGTGATTCTGTTTCTCTCCTGGATTCCCCCCCCCCCCCTTCTCTCCTCTTTTGTCTGAGCTCGTGGCTTATTTTGAAGGGGAATAATAATTAGAACATGTTGCTCCCTTTCATCAGCTTGAAAGCTAATGTCACATATCAAAACTGATGTCACTTTTCACTCTTATTCTTCCTTTTGCTCAGCTAGAAAAAGCCGTCTCTGTGTGTGTGTGTGTGCATGACTGCGCGCAGTCGAGACTCGGGCTCGTCGCTGATGGCATTAAGGGTACATATAATCGCAGTGTTTTTCACCAAGGGATTTGAAGAGTACGTACCATCGCAGAGTCTCTAGAAGACAGGAGAGGCTTTTATAAACCAACAGCTTTTCGCACCAGCTCTTTTAAGCACTATAGTCAAGGGTGAATTTCATTTAGCCTCACTGATTTAAGAATATTCAAGTGATTTAGGCAATCAGCAGCCTTTTTCTTTTGGGTTCTCCGTTATGAAGGCTTCCCAGCTCCGTTAGCTATGATTGTACTAAATATCCTGTTACTATTATCCTTTTCATTTAAGACTGGAATAAGCACCGTAAAGCATTTCAACCTCCTTACCATACCATCCGTTATTTGCTCTCCATTCTCTCCTGTCTTTCCATTGTTACTTATACAGCTATGAAATACCTTCTGCACCTACTGATGTTACCGTTTCTTATTAAAACAGCAGAATACCTGCGCAGGGCACATTGCCAAATTCAGCAGACAACAACCTCGGGTCTCTGGAGTTGCGGTTTGTGCCTGGAACTCTGAGGTTGTTTTCTTCTCACTACTTGGCTGCAAGGCACTGGCTGGACAAGCAGAAATATTTCTCAGGTCTTTGCTGGGAATCACTTATGACTAGTCTACAACCTGCATCACATGCCAGCATTAAGCAGAGAATATTAATGCCCCTTCTGGCCTAAAATTAGGAGTTATCAACTCATAAACATGGGAGACCATGCCTCAGCTCCTTGAAAATGAACACCATTATGCAAAAATCTAACAAATTTATTGTTTAAAATGCTAGCAAAGTTTTTGAACACCATCAGGACTGCTTTTTCAGGTGACATGAACCTCAGCATAGGAGCTGCTCAGGTTTTGCACCAGCAGAGGATCTAGTCCATGAACTCCTTGCTGAGCGGTGATGCTGCCGGATGCCCCCCTGCTGCCGTGCATGGCCGGGGTGATTCTGCAGGAGCAGGGCACCGCTACCACCTGAGCAAAAGCTTTTTGGACAGTCACTGGGGACACAGTAGAGTAGCGACTTTTGAGAAATGCTATCTGCCCTGCTTCAAGGCACCTATTTCATCAACACCGATTTCAGTGTCTGAACTGAAAGCAAGGTCTTCAACCAGCCTGCAATCACAAGTGTGTTTCATAAAAAAACAGGGAAAGAAAAATCTTAGGAGATCTTATCTTTCCTTAATTACCTAAACATTTCGGGGGAGAGATTCAGCTCTAGATTCAGACACCTAAATAGGTACATACAAGCAAGTATTTACTTGTCAGCTAGACATGTGTAAACTCATGTTATAATTAATAGAGATTTAGTCAACACACTTAACGCAGTCCCCAGAGCAGTCTGAGCTGAGAGGATGCATCACGCACCAGGGGAAGCAGAGAATATCAGTGTCCCCTTCTGGCCTAAAACTGTGAGCCATCAGCTCCTGGGAAAGGGAGCGTGTTCCTCAGATCATGCTTCAGACCATGCCACATTGAGATGTCTACAACCAGACGTCAACCCAAACTGGAGGGTGATTAATTCTCCCCTCTGGTGAGAATTTTCATGTCCATTTGCTCTGGGCGCTGTGCTTGGAAGGTCGCGATCACGCTACGAGGAAGCCTAAATGTTATCATTGGGTCAGCGTTGACTCAGAGGAATATATGATCAACACGATCTGCTATACCTTGAAGTTGAACCTTTCAAGCCTTTCCCTAATAAATCTGTTCATACACAAGTTACTCCCATCTTGGTAGGCAGGCCAGAGCTTGAGCAAACTAGATTACAAACCGATTGAATGCCTTTTTTTGTTCCTGGTAGTTTTGAGTGAGGACATTTACTTTGCTAAACTTTTTGTGACATTTTCTTCTCCTGCTAATTATATCGGTATTATGAACGCTTGCTTGCAAGTGAGCTTTGTTCTGGTATCTTCTAAGTCTCAGTTACAAAACCCTCTTCAGTATCACGTTAAAAATAATCTTTTTATTCTCAAATCTCTAATCCAGTAAAATCCTCACAGGTATTCTCCAAAAGGACTCTCAGTGTGCTCCTGCATAGACTTGGGCTATGACAGTATACAGTTAGTTTAAAAGGAAATACGTTTACTGCTACAGAGTCAAATTTCCTGCTCCTTAAATGCTACACTGGAAAGCTCTGAAGATTTTTAACATTTTTGAAGTAATGCCCAGAGAGGTTAAAATAATGTTCCCCTTATGCCTTATAACTCATCTGTCTCTCCAGTTTACTGTTCTTCCTACAAAGGACCCTTTGTGCTATCTGCCTAAAGAAACAGGCTTCAGCTAGAAATACAAATACACAGCTAGACTACCCACATTACGATAGGGTTTTGCTCCAATAAACTGCTGTTTCAGCTCTTTATGCATAATTCCAATAGAGTTTTTAAAAACATTATGAGGTAGGAATATATTTGATTCATCTGAGAGCTACAAAGGAGATTTATGTCGTCTCACATAAACCCTGGGTTCAGACTTGCTCCGTGTCTTGCACCGGCCTGATCTGAGAGCTGCAGCAAGGACCTCCTCGGATGGAGGAAGCCATCGGGGACAGATCTGAAGCGGGGTCAGTTCCCCACTGCATAAAACTCCTTCAAATGAAAAGAGGGCACTCTAATTAAAAAACACCACCCAAACCGGCAGATGCTAGCCTTTGATGCCTACCCTGCAGCCAGGTAACGAACCACACAGGGGGCTGTGCTGACGGTGACGGCTGGGGACGTGGCGTGGTGGCCAAGAAAGAAGGCACACGGGAGTGGTGACGTGGAGGTCCCTCCCCGCAACCATCTCCAGCCCAGCCCAGGCTTCCCCAGCAGGTTACCGAAACCTGATATTCAAAATATTGCCGGCTCCAAGTTTCCAAGTGCAAGCCCATCAGGGAACTGGCTGGTTTGGGGAAGCCAAAGCTGTTGGTGCACTGCTTTGCCATTCTCAGAAATATGCCTTTTTCGGCTACATTTTCCTGGTGCTGCCCTGCTACTTGGTAACGAGGGTACTTGCTTTGATATATTTAACCCCTGGGTATTACAAAGATACGCTGTGTTTCCAGTAACCTCCGGCACATTCCTACACCCAAGGTCACATCCAAGCCCAACCTAAGCTCTCCGGTGCGCTCGGTATATTTATTAATCACCTGTATTGACTTCCTGGAATTGCAAGGCTGCCTTCAGATTAAACCAAAAGCCTCAGCAGGATGTCAGCCGACAGCCTCGTAATATCAGGAGATAAACATGTGGCAGAAAATCTGGTTCGCAAGCGCTGGGTTCACCCAGTGGCTCGGTGGCGGGATGCCACGTGCATAAATCTCATGCCTAGCAAGAAGGAAAGAGCAGCCCCTCTGTCTTCCTGAAATAAGGTTTCAACGTGACATCTTTATGGCAGCACAGCTGACTAAACACTGTAATGTCATCAGCGTTGCATAAAGCGAGCTGCTGTCCTCTTCTCTGAACTGTTTGCAAAGCAGCACATGGGTAGGTATTTCTAGCAGTAATATGATGAGAGTTTTCTAAATATGCAGGAAGACAAATCATTGATCCATCATACTTGGAATCTACCTGATACTGAGGCTTAAAAAAACTCCACTCTTACCATGCAATCTCCAACTTGCTGACTAAACTCTATCAAATAAACCCCCTGAATTCCCCCCAAGGCTACTACAGCAGTGAGCGACGTTTCTTTTGTTCATGGGCAGTCACCTATTCAAACACCCGTATGCACACAGCTGCACCACAAAAGCATGCTGCCAACAACAAAATGGCTGAAGCTTATAAGATGCTTCACAAACCCAAGTAAACTCCTGATACATCCATCCCTACAACACACTGATGTGTGAATCCACGCACAATAATTCTCCGAAATGCTTCTTGCCTGCAGTGTAAAACGATTTTGTTTCTGGAGGTCCACTCTGAGTGCTGGGGCCACGTGCAGCACAAGGCAGCGCAAGTGAGCACGTGTGAGGAGCTGCTTGCGGACGTGTGTCTTTGTAAGGCCGTTGCTTCAGCAACAGCAGAGAAATATTTTGCAAAAAATAGGAAAATACATTGGAAAAGCCACAAATTAAGAGACTGAGAGGACTGGGAGACAAGGGAACTCCTCAAACCAATTTAAACTTCTGAGAAATAATTCAGCAGATTTTCAGTCAAGGGTATCCCTTTAAAAAAGCTTAGAAGTTTAGTATGGGGGAATTTAAGGAACTGCTAATGTCACCTGCATCCTCTTTTTTTTTATTTAATGCAGTTTCTTCCTCCAATATATAGCTAAGGGCATGTTCTTGCACTGATTCTGTTCCTGCTGCTGCCTTTTCTTCTCCCTCTGTAAGCCTGTACAGGCTCTGAGTGTGTCTGCAAAAGCCTCATTTAAATTTGAGCTCTGTGAGCAGCTCGTCCCTTGGAAATCACAGGGGTTACTGCTCATCCCTTGCGTTTTTCACTTTCAGAGAAATTGGAGCTTCTTGCACTTTCATTACAGCATCTTTTTGAATTTGTCTGCACTTCCCATAAATGGATTTCAAAGCATCAGGGTAGTCTGGGCTTTTCAAAGAAGCCTAACGGAACCGTAATAAGAGTATTAGTACCTAATTCACTTAGGCTCCCTTGGAAGCTTTTTTCCCATACTTATTCCAACACTCCTTTCCTGAGGCTTAATGCCCTTAAGTACATTGATTGATCAATTAATTTCCTATTATGATGAACTTAAGTAATTTGTACATGCTGGTATTGGGTATCAGCTTCTGAATATATCATTACCTCCTTGTCACCACAGAGCAGAGTTGGAATTGTGCTTGTTCCCTGTCAAGATTCTCCATTTTCTTGGAGCGAGCTGCTCTTCTGCGTTACTTTGGAGACTCTTCAAAATGTGCCTGAGAACCTACGCTGCCATCTCAACAGCCTAACCGCAGACCAGGGATCTTCCATCTGCTCTCTCGTGGTTACCAACCCCAACCCCTTCTCCCGTGTAGGATCTTGCCTCTGAACTGCAATTCTCTGTCACTGCCAAAATATAGCTCATAGGCATTTGTGGCATTTTTGACATAAATCCTCTTCTCCTTCTCTCCATCACCATTCCTTACCCTCACTGACAGATACAGGGCTTTCAGGTGGGCTTTGTGTTTGCTTAGACTAATTTGCCGAATTCATCCCAGTGGTCCTTACTGTTGTTACACCCCTTGCATCCTTGCAGACAACTCCTCTCCTTGGGGCTTCAAACACTTGTAGACATTTATCCCTCTTTAGCTGTCATTAGGCCAAGTCATGCATATTCATATCTTTTAATCTTTTTTTTTCTCACATCAGTTCCTTCAGTCTTTTAATCATTTGTGTTGCTCTATCTCTAAATTAGCTCCAATTTGTTTACGCCTCTCTGGTTCTCAGGCACCATGAAGATGCTGTTTAGACAAATCTGCCTCTGAGGACACAAGTTCATAGAAGGCTTGTTAATACCTTTATGGTGGAGATATTTCCTTTTGCTGCTGGACACCATGGTTTTAAACAGGATTTAAGAAAAAGGGCACATGATTATATCCTTGCAGAGTGCAACAAAAGGTGACTGCCATTCAGCCAAGCCTCTCGCCTGTCCCTCATGGCTGCAGTACCCACCTCTCCTCCAGCGCTACTCTGGGCAACTTGTTGAAATGTTTGTCCTCTCCTCTTCTTGTCCCTTCCTCAGGGCAAGGAAAACTACATGCAACTGGATGTCTCGTTTTCCCAGGCTTTCCACGTTGCTATGTTTCTTTACGTCAGAGAAAAGAGATACAACGTTGGACTTGGAGCAGAAAATGGGAATGTTTCCAAGGAGCCTTGGTATGTCCATGCTCTGGGCAGGCAGCAAATTGCTGCACATCCAGCAACTTCACATCTTCCCCGTCCCGCGCTGATGCTGGGCATGACTGCAGCTCTGCGCACCTCCAGCAGTCGTTAGTACCAGCAGAAAACATGGCTCGTTATCCACCGGATCCTCCCAACAGCCCACGTGGGAGGCATCACTTCCATCCAGCTTAGAGTGTAAGAAATGGGGGCAGAAAGGTGCAACAACCTGCCCAAGGCCATGCAGAGAGCTGGGCCATAAGCTCAGGTGAAGACAGCTTGGGGCCTGGCAGAAATCCTTGCTTGTTCGGGCGGCTCAGACCATCCTGGTTTCCAGACAGTAAAGCCTCCATTATACAATATATTTTTTGCATGAGTTCGCCAGAGTTGTAATAAGCTTATCAAGGGGATAACTGTTAGGATAACCCCTACAATCTTGTCCATCAGTCAGGAAGAGAAATAAATAGAAAAAAACAGTAAATTCAGCTTTTCCAGATGTGTCAGTCAGCTGCAGGCTTTCCACTCGGTGACAAGCAATCAAGAGGACTCCTACAACCAGCGCTCTGCGTCCGCTGCTACAGGCAACTACCTACCTAGTCCAGACCTCACATGGCAGGTTGCTTCTTTTGGTTAGACCAATTTTACACAACTGCACTACCAGCAGCACTAAAATAAGTCCATAAACGTTACCATGTGAGCTGGTGCGTTGCTCCAACGCACTGGATACAGTTATTTATCACATCTTAGCTTAAGACGTATGTCATTATCTGAGCTGCCTTTCTGTCTTATGCAGATGGATCAGTAACCTTTAAAGTACTGGTATTCCCTCTTTGTAACAAGGCTTGGGTGCTGCTGTTTTTTGTAATCTGACAGAGCACTTTTATAAGCACCATAAGACTTCTTATGAGCACAGTTTGCAAAATTAAAAGTCACCCAGAGCACAGCTTTTCAAGCAAATTCAAGCAAATCCTGGTTCTTTCCCTGCCACTGCCCTCCAGCCTGGTGGGGAGAGAATTAACAAAAGAGGAAGAATTCGATACCCGAAGAAGAGCTTTTGGAAAGGCAGAGAAGAGCGGGAAGACAGTGAACTCAACGCCCTTCCAGAAGAACGGGAGGCTCTGTTGAAAATCTCCTTCCCAGAGGCTCTCAGAAGGGGATCCGGACAGGAGGGGAGGCAGTGATGGATAAGTTGTCGTAAGAGTGCGGCACAAGGAGCTGCGGTGTGGGGAACACAAGTGGTGAGATTTACTGTCCCCAGGCGTAAGCTTGCACTCCAGAGTGACACAAAGCCATTAAAGCACAAGGAGTTTTGGAGGGCCGCAGCTGCCCTGAGGGCAGAGGGTGCTGATTTATAGAGAAGGCAGCTTCTCCAAGCTCCTCTGTGGGGATGTCTCTGCTGAGCGATCCCTCGCCAGGCTTCGCCAGGGAAGACGGACATGCAGGCGAGACAAACAGCACAGACCTTTGCCTGTTTGTGCCAGACATTCACCTTTGGGAGAATCACCACCTCAGGGCTTGGAAGAAGCTGCCAAAGAGGCATTTTAATCACCTGCCATTGGAGCTATTGAAAATAAAAATGTGACGATAGAGCCTGGCCTGTCAGGCAAAGGGAGATGGGGAGAGGGGAGATATGAAGAAAGTGTGGGCCCTGGAAATACAGGTCCTGAAAGATTTAACTGCCAGGACTGCCTTTGGGAGAGAGAAATAAAACCAGACCGGTCACCTGAGGAGTGCAATAGAGCAGGAGCGATGTCTTGGGACTGTTGCAATTCACGGCTAAACGCTCTCCACCAACCCTCCCAACAGATCCCACCGGCTGGGTGCAGAAGCAACAAACCTGTTGCTGCACTGGTGTCCTCCGCGTGCTGGTTCCCCACCCCACAGAGTTTCAAAAGAAAGAATTGAGTGAATCCATCTCACCAAACTGTGAATACAGTCAAAATATCCATGCACAGCTCCTGCAAGAAGGTCCACCTGGCGTTTGCTATTGCTGTGGTCGCCCAGTTCTGCAAAGCTCCGAGCAGCCTGTGCATCTCATGGGAGCGTGGGCACTTCCCAGCATGGTGGGCCTTGCTGCACACCAAGCACAAATTTTCACTCATCATCTTTATCAGAAATAAGATTATTTAGGTCTATCTTCCTTCCTATCCACTGTCAGAACTATTTGTTCCCGGGCTCTGAAAATGCAGAAGTCATTATTGTAAAGATGGTACTTTTCATGGTAAGTATGAGTTCCTACTTTTAGAAAATAAGTACCTATTTAACTAAGAGCTTTATAATAGATCAAACAGTGTACAGAGTACAAAAAATGTGAGAGCTACAATCCAAAGAAACTAGTTTAGTGGTAGGATTTGGCATGAAAATAGTTATCTGCTTGGTATCTTTAATATTAATTTATTCAAGACCCTCATCTCTGGATAAATACAAAATTAAAAATTAAAAGCCCTTGTAAAGTAATGCATGAAACCAAAGCACCACAGAGAAATTTGGAGAAGCAAATAAAACTGCCATCATAAACTACAAAGGCACTGCAGAAGCAGGGCAGAGGGGAAGACAACTTGGAAATAAAAAAAAAAACAGAAAACCAACCCAACCGCAACACGAAAGGAAGAGAGGAAGAGATGGCGGTGGTGGCAGCAGCGAGAGGGGGGCAAGAAAAACCACCACTTAAAAAAATGAATGCGTAACATCACCGCAGCGGGGCGCAGAAGGAAATATTTAAACCAGCAATTTTGAAAACGTAACCCGGACCGCCTGGTGAGTGAGACCTTCTGTTTGCACCAGGCAAACAGGCTCCTGCCGCAGGGCTCCCATACTCCGGCCCCTGGGAATAATCCCTGAGGTTGCATTAGGTTCAGAGCTCAGAGCTGCACAGAGCTGACTGCTGTCATCAAAATTTAAGCAAGCAGGGAAATACTCTGTAAAACAGTGTGTTTTTCAAGGCCAGTGAGAGCCAAAAAGGCGCCCATTTCAATGAATTAATGATAACGTGTAAATGTTTTAGGCAATAATAATAGTGGGCAATACTAAATGGCATTGCTGGCACATGGAGGAGGTGGTCAGAGAGAGCGGCGGGTCCCCAGCACAGGATTGCCCTGCTGAGCTACATCACCTGCTCGCACAGGGCAGGACAAGTTTGGAGAAAGGTCCTGGGGGCTGCAGCCTGCCGGCAGGGGCCAGGGCCTGAGCCGCCGGCGGCAGCGCAGGCAGCGCAGGCAGCAAGGCTTGGCCTGGCATGGAGTACCCCACTGTCCTTAATGCTCTTATCCTCATCCAGTAGCCCGGTGAGGTCAGGAATTGCTATTTCTCCCACTTTCCAGGTGAGGGGCAGAGGTGCAGCTGCTCCGGATCACATCCAATGACACATTTAATATCCCATTGCACATTTAAGTGCTTGAATTCCCATTTAAATCAAGAAGGTACAGCCGTTCATGATGTGAGATGGCATCAACAATATGTGGCCAAGTGTTTCCCTGAGTCCCAGTCTGGTCCATAAGCAACTGGACTGTCCTGCTTAACTAGCCAAAACTGTGAGTGGGGATCAACAGAAGTTCGCCTTGCCAGGATGGGCCAGCAACTTTGACCTCCAAAGGAGGAGAAAGGGGGAAAGCAACCTTCCCCTTCTGGGGGCTGTGGGGAGAACTGGCCCCCAAAAGGAGAGATTTTAGGTTCAGACCACCACAATTCACTACCCACAAAAGCCGACTTGCAAGGCTGCGCTGAAGGCAAGTGGCAGGTTTTTAAATATCACCAGGGAAGTCTTCTGGTCCCAAGGACAACCATCAGCCTCCAAACAGTCATTGCTTCTAGCATTTATCTGGAGACAGTGCTGAGCAAAGTAATACACTTAGTTTCTTGAGTCAAGAGCAGACTGCACAGCTCAGATGGTTGAGGAAAGGCTAACTCTAATAAACATATAATACCCAGGGGGTTATCTAAGCAGCCAATAAAGATACAGAATCTTTTTTTTTATGTACTGAAGTTACACTCATTCAGTATGTGGCATCAAAAGAAATACAGATTTTCTGACAGATTTTTATTTCCCACTGTTACTAAAATGCATCCCCTTCTTAAAGCAGCATCTCACAAAACTCTAATCCTTCCCGATTTATCTCCGACCAAGCCTGCAGCCAACAACTCGAGGCCCTAGCTTTGTACCATGCATGTCACAAACGAGACTTTGATTCTAAATGATCAGATATGGGGATCAGATTTTGAAATTACATACATTTTGTGCATTCCCTTTCTCTTTTTTTATCTGAACTGCCCATCCCATCTCCTACGCATCCTCATGTTTAAGATTGCACTGGGATGGTTTCTATTTTAAAAGAGGCATTCATGGGAACAGAGAAGAGTGAGGCTGCTGAGATTATTTTTACCTGAGCTCTGATTGCAGCGTCCTTCTTAATCCACTTTATCACTGTTTCATACACCAGCTCCTCCGCTTTGGTGTTCAGGCTGTCATTGGACATGTAGGAAATGAAGTCGTCTTTTGAGATATTAAGGATCTCTTCTTGGTTTGCCACCTCTGGGAAAATCTGCAGGGCGTATGCTTTGGCCATGTTGTATAGTTCAGTGCACTGCATGGCTTCAGCCATGGCTAATATTCCTAAGCAGTTGCTAGCAGTCAGCTGTTTTTCTAAAAGGAGGAAAAAAAATCCAAAAAGGGCAAATGAGAATTATTAAAAGCAAGATTCACATTTTTACCGGGATCATGAAAAAATAAGTGCCACAGACAAACCTCCGACCTTAATTAATTTCAGGGAGTTAATTAAAAGCAGCACCCTGGGTTACTTTAGGATTGGGGTTTAAAGTACAAAAATCAAAGTCTGTCTAACGACTGAGCTGGGGATGGGGAGAGAAATGCACTTTCTGAGTTTGCTGTTCGTGTAAGCCTTCGCAAGGCACCGGGGAAACCTACTGACATAATAGTATCTGGGGCTTCCCAAGGGACGGGAACCCAGCCAGGAGACTGCTGTTATTTCTACCGCCTACAATGTTGCTTTAAGAAACAGCAAAGATGTAAACGCCAGTGCAGACACTTAAGAATAAATGCAAACAGCACTAAGGACATTTCTGAGAATGCTGCAATCGCTTTATGATAATTTTTGCCCTGTTCAGCTACTAAGCTACTTCAAATAAAAAAAAAATCCTCCCCCCCTTTTTTTTCCAAAGGAACTTTGTTGCTGCTGAATGTGATGACATCCCTTATGCAAAACACAGATTATACTAACGCCTTCTGTTAAATGTTGTGTAGTGGGTTTCAAAGAAAATCATGCACAGAGGAGACAGCATTATCTCCTACCCAGCAAACAGAACTAACGGCACAGTGTGTAGCTTTGCATTGAAAGTGTGCTACACCACACATTTGACTGTACTTTTTTTCCTTTTCAGCTATTCTGAAGAAAAACCCACCAGTTTCAGACATTTATAAGAAGAACTCTCAGATTCTTCTCAGCTTTTGTTAACCAAGCCACTCCTAATAGACAGAATATATTCTTTTAAGATATAGGACCAAGAGAAAAAAAACAAGAGACAGACTGCAATAGATCACAGAAGCATCGGTACCAGTGGCAGGCTTCTGCGCTGTCAGAGTGAATCGCATTTGGGCAGTGTCATATCTTAGTGCACTGTTTCAGAGCACTGGACAGGAATGTGCGATAGCCCCAACATCTCTTCAAACAAAACTCCCATCAGATTGCTTCTGCTGGACATGCTCAGGGATTTTTCCCTACACCCAGCTTCTGTCTTCATCAGATTTAAAACCTGCACAAAATCTATACGTGGCTTTTATTAAAATGGAATTATGACCTACATTTTTTTTTTTCAACCTGGCATGAGATTAGGAGTTTTGTGGGTTCCCCCCCCCTTTTATTTTCTTCTAAAGATCCACCAATCTTCATACTAGGTCATCTGATTTCGCATCAGTTGATTGTACTGACTCTAAGGAGCCCATTTCCTCAAGCAGACTGGAGCAGCGGCACTGTTTGCTGTCAGTAGATTTTGTCACTCAAAGATTGCCCAGAGACAGGCTGCAATCTGATAGCTATGAAGCACAAAGCTTCCAAAATTTCTACTTTTCCAAAAAAAATCCCCCCAAAACCTCTTCCAGGTTCCTTGGTTCTGTCTGTTGGCAGTTTCATGTATACATACAGCTGGGGGTAAAATAATCATCTAACAGAGCCCAAAACTCTCATCATCACTTGGCAAACTCCCAAGTCAAAGACAAATCTGACACTGCTCCACCTTATCCTCATAGGATTTATAATAAAGGTAATAACCAAGTTTGACTCGTTAAGCAGCCATTTACTAGCACACGATGGAAAAGACTTGCAGGAATGAGTCTTCGCCTTCAAGGGACTGGGTCTGCCTCTATCAGGAGAGATTCCCATACCATCCCCAGCTCAGCCTGTGGTGTGGGGCAGAGAAAGCACTGGTCACAACTGGTTTCTTCTGAGCTGGACAGGTTTTTCTACCTCTAACAATGCTGGGTGACTGATGCAACCTGGTACACCAGTGTCCAAACAGCTCCACGTTGTCCCTTTGAGCTTCCCTCCTTCCTCTTCCGAGTCGGTGGCCGACTCAAATGACGTTATCCCTGCCTGATTCAGCAAGTGCAGTAAGGCCATTTAGAGAGAGGTCCTGGGGAGATGCAGATTGCGGTATGTTCAGGAGGCAGAGGCTACCGATGCACTTCTTTGCACTTCATCACTTTTGATGTGATGAGCGCCACAGCAAGGTGGGCACAGGTCTTTTTAAGACGAGGGCTGCATGTGAACTAGAGGGATTCATTGCAGCTGAGCAAGACAGAGGTTGGGGCAACAGCTACAGGAGGTATGGAAAATCTCTATCCTGTGAACAGAAAAAGCACACATTCCATTTTTCACCTCTGACTCAAAATTTGGGGCGAGATTGATCTCTCCTGACTCCAGCCGTCTGTGGTGCAACTGAGCAATCACATTAGTATCCCTGCACACTCATAAACAAACCATTCCGAGAAGCAATCTGGTAGTATTTTGGATAACGACTTCAGGATGAGCAGAACTGTTACTCTTCACTGACTATGAAGGGAGCCTACCTGACTACTTAGATACAGACTTCTGCTATATAATGTAGCCCATCCCAAGAGACTGTTTGCAATCTGGATGCCGACATGACAAAGACAGCTAAGGACCAGTTCCGCTCCATCCGCTCCTGAGCCGATTTCCTTTGGAGGCTGACATGTTTACAATAATTGCTGCTTTTGCCACAGTGACACTGGGCTTGTAACAACACATTTTTGTGGAGTTTCACCTTGAGTCCATTCAGAACATGACTGCTGACTACTAAGCTATTCCCAATGCTCAAGGACAGTTCATAACAGACTTATGAGTGGACTTTAAGGATATCAGATGTAATCTAGCAGGTTCTCACTGGTTTGAGACAGTGTTGGATAGCATACTTGTTTCTATGTATGTCACAATATTGCAGATCAGCAGCCGGTATTCTCCACTTGTGTTAAGATGTGATTTTGGAATGAGATCCTGTGCAGAGTCATCATGAGATAATCAGCCAGGCAGACTGCTAAGACTGCACTTCTGGGAGTGGGACGACTTGAGATAAAAGTTGTGGATGGTATGTCGGAAGGATTACTCAGCGAGATTGCGGTAACAGTATGATGGAAGCTCAGTGGTTGATGTAAGCCCCCTCTGTGTGCATTAAGTACTGTATTTTCACTTAGAGATGCTTTCTAGATGACGACTTGGATATCACTAAAATCAGCATAAAACGTGCATTTCCTCATCATACTCTGTGTACATTCTGATGGGGATCTTATTCCTCAGGTATTCCTACTAGTGTCAAAAGCATGTGAAGATGGGAGATAGGGGGAAGACTTCCGGATGCATTCACTGTCCAAAAGATTTCACTTCCCCTGTGAGAGTGTTCCTCATTTCTCCTATTTCCAGATATGGTTGATGCTTCAGTTTCTCCAGTGCTGGGCAGCGTGGTTCTCCAGCTGGCTCAAAATTCTTCACCTTGGGTGAACAAAAAATTACCCATAATACTTTCTCTCGAATTCATAAGGACTATAAAGGCCTCTTCTGCCTATTCATGCAGGTCTCACCACTGGTCTGTCATTCAGTTTTTCTCATAGGTCCCTCTCATACTCTTTGCAAACTTTGCCTTTGTGCCCTTTGCCCAGGGAACTAAGAAAATTCAGACCTCCTGCTCTTTCCTATTCTGCTCCATGAATCTAACAGGTTCCACCAACTTCTTTAGACTTAAGGAAGAATACTTTTATTTTATCAGCAGCAGGCTGAAGTACAAGCTCAGAATTTGTTCACTCCTGTGATGGGGGGTCCCTGCATCACGAACCCAAACCAGGATACTGATGAAACTCCTGAAATCTGATTTGAGCCATGACTGTGATGACAGCGTAAAANTGTGATGACAGCGTAAAACAAATATCAAAAAAAAAAAAAAGAAAAAACCCTCAAGTCTTCAGCCATATGGATGGAGGAAATACCTATGATGTCCTGACCGGTTTGCAAACATTTGCCCAGTTATCATATGGCGCCTGCACGAACTTGTCAGTATCATTGCATCAGTCGGCACAAAACTGTTGTCGTTTCTCATGGTCTAGACAAAAGCAGAGGAGATAGCATGTGGGGGAGAGAGAGAACGCGGCTATAATTAGCCCAGTGAAGCTGGTTAAGAAATCTCCCATTGAAATGAAACAATTTTCCTAACGCATTTGCAGCATGTTTCCACCAGAAAGTGCAAGCAGAGTTGGGGTGCTTCTGCCCAATGCTGCTGAGAGGCCCAGGACAGAGACACAAGAGGTGCCTGGACATCAACCAGTCAGGACCCTGCTGGAGCTTCACGGCTGAAAAAGGTTGACCTGAATTTCCTCTGAGATGGTGCTGTGCTATGCTGAACAGACCTATTAATTTGGGGCTTTTACCTATTTGGGCCTCTTTGGACTTCCTTCTACTTCTCTCACTATTTAGACATGGCCACTGATGGAAAAGGTTCACTGTTTATACTGCTGAATCCTCCAGAAACCCTGGAAAAACCCCTGATTTTCACCATATTTTTCTTTGTGGGGAGCAGAGATGGCTGGGATGAAAAGAAAAAACACAGCCACAGAGAAGACAAAATGCCTTTCCCTGAACTTTTTAGATGGCAAATGCTCTACTATCTCTGTAGAGCAATCCAGTCACAGCTATAAATAAAAATAAGCAATTACACTCCATGAATTCTCCAAATGAGAATACAAAATTCCAGTGACTCCCCATATATCACTGAACTTATAACCAACTCTACTATTTCATACCATAACATGGTTCACTGAATTCAAATATTAACTATCGGAAAAGAGAAATCTCACATTGATTTAGTGAAATAAATGTATTTTGGTTTTGTGGCTGAATCTTTAGAGATAGCGCAACTTAAACATATCTGCTCCCGGAAAGGCCGTAAGATCTAATCTCTTTAAAAGGTGGTGAAGGGAAGCCGGGGGAAAGCAATGCCAGAGCCAGAGCCCTCACTCCAGTTGCACAACCAACACAGTGGGATCGCAAAGCATAGATTTCATTTCCCCATCACCCGCCCATCTGAGAACAGGCTTTTAAACAAGTGACACATAAAAAGCTGGAAAGAAGAGAAGAATACAATACCACAGATTCTTTACTGATGCCTGCTTTGTACCAGCCTAGTCACACCACTCATCTTGCCAGCAGGTCAGCTTAGCAGTGCAAATTAACACAGCAGTAAACTGGACTCATTTGAGTTTGTGGTTTGGTTTTTTCTAATGTGTGCAACATTTTCTAAACTCTCATCTTCCACACTCTGTAATTCTAGATGTCAATTTTAAATGAGAACTGCCCAAGAAGAACCTATAGTTCATGTGGGTTGAAGATATATTTGGGGTCCAAAGAGACCAAGTTGAGGGAGACTGAATAGAAATCAGATGTCCAAAAAAGATATTTGGAACTTGGACATGGGAAGTAAGTCATATAAGACCAAGCTCACACTTTTGGTATTAGTAAGTTTGTCTTAATAATTTGTAAATTATTACTGTCTCATTAACTAGTATTATAGCCATGTTAGTGAAGGAGTGGCATGTGATACAGATAGGAATTTGAACCAACACGTGTTTCATTTGAGCTCCAGTTCTGGCTCCTCTTCTGACATGACAGAAATGGGGCTGGATGGTTCCAGTTCAGACCAGTAAAGCTTACTTAACTGAGCTGGTCACCTTGGACTGTTTGAAATAGTCTATATTGGAAAATATACAGAAAATGCAATGAGCAGGATGACATGGTGCTCCAGACAAGGAGGAATGGACTTCTCATGTGGGCATGAGAGGATGGTCAGAGGCACTGGTGATGATGTTGATCTGCACACCCTTGCTGGAGCAAACACTCCCCGTACATGCAGGGCACACCAGTTACCAAGGGAGGGCACAGCAACCTTTCATTCCCATCCACCATTTGTGATGACACACATCCATCAGACCGTAACTCCGTATGAAAGAACAAACCCCATGAACATTCAACCTGGAATAGTTCAACCAGATCTTGTTCACAAGAATGCTGGAAACGTGAAGGATTTTCTCACGGATGCAAGAGAATTGCAGATCCTGACTCCTCCGTGGGAGTCCACCTCCAACTCTTTCAGTGCTTGACCAAGCTGGCCTGGTGTAGCACCCAACATTTGCTGTCACAGTCATAAGCAACCTGTGCGTTACAGCCTCGTATCTGTGCAGAGATCAACCTCTGGGAAACAAAATATCACCATGATACCAAGAAGATTCAACAAAAAAGTCTATCCAAGATGTGAAAGCAGTTGCCACTCAAACAACAGGCTGCACTTCTCTAGATCATTTTCCACTGGCCACCATGTCAGCATTTTAAATTCAAATCTCAACCCAAATAAATAATGTGGGTTTTTAAATTTTATTTTACTATCTTGGGTTTCCTAATCTATCTATTAAGAGTTGTTAGAAGAAAGGCTTACAAACCTTAAAATAAGATTATAAAACCTCACTAGATGGAGTGATTCTTACCTAGAAATGAAACGCAGACTTTACAGAAAGTATGAAACTGGAACTTGCTGGCAGCTTCCAGTAGGGTTTTTGCATTGGCTGAATCTATGATCAAAGAACCTGTATAAACAAACTCCAGGAGTAATTCCAGGACATCCGCGGTGAGGTTGGACATGGCCAATTCCAGCTTCTCCCCGCTTCTGCTACTGTCTCGTGGTGACCTGGTAACAGCAGACAATTAAATTACGGACATTACACCATCCCCATTTTGTTGGCATTTATTCATTAGTGAGGGCTAGAAAATCGCTTTGCACCTCATTATATTTCTCCATTTTTTTTTGTTTATGGAACTGAAGAATATGAATTTTAAAATAACTGAATTTAAAAACTTTAACTGGATCTGAAAGAGAAGAGTCTTAAAGCAAGTCTTACGAAAAATCTGTTTATTGCTACTCTGCATTTTCATGCAAAAACAGTTGCAAAAGAAAAGGAAAGGAAAAGAAAGAAAGAAAAAGAAAAACGAATGAGCCAACATTAATGAAAATGAGAAACGGGATTAGCTTTCAAAGGGAAACAATACATTTTAACATCTTGGTTAACATCTCATCTGCTGTGCGTAATATAACTGTTAAGGAAAAAACACGCTCCAATTTCAAGAGAAAAGGTCATCTACTTTTTCAGGAATCCAGCACTGGAATAATTTTAAATGTCATGTGCATTTAAGGATACATTTAAAGACCTTTTCATAAAAAATAACAATAATAAGTATAAATTTCTGTTTAGCTTGAACTTCTCAGTATGTTATATTAAAGTATAGATATGAGAGATATTCTATGCATATACAGATGGTCATATAAAAAAAACATATATATGCTTATTCTAAAAATCTATTGTTCCCTTTTAGGCACTAAAAAAAGGAAGCCCTTCATGGCAATTGCTTTGAAAACTGAATACAAGACAAGATAGACAGACAAAATGGTTAGAGCAAAGAAGGGAGAGGGGGGAAAACAACAACCAGCTCTGCCACAGGAAGCCAGCAGCCATCCTCTAGGAGTTTCATGACTGTGGCCTACGGTTTTTCCTGCATGAAGTGCTGAACAATTTGGGGATCAAAGTATCTCCTGCATTTGAAGTGTGGATTAGTGCTTGTGAAATTATTGGACAAAAAGAAAATTATACTGAATTAAAGTAAGGGCCCAGTTCTTAATGCATGGTTGGCTGATGTGTCTGCAACTCTAAAGACAGGTTACACCTGAAAGACAAAAGTGATAATAAATTTGGTAACATCAAGGAGGGGAGGGGAAATCTGTTGGAGTAAGAAAATAAACTCTTTTAATGGTTAGGACCATCCAGCACCTTCTCAAAGAAACATGAACTTCTCCTAGTCACTGGACTGTCAACGTCTGCTCGCTGCAATTCTGCTAGAGTACTTGCAAAAGCCATTGCATGATTGACACAAAACCGGCATACGATGCTGCGTGACTTATACGGACTGGCCAAAGCATCACTGTTCACAGGCAATGCCAGCTTTAAGCATGAGCAAGAGCACTATCAACCTCTTGGATTCACAAAGCTGCCTAGAAAGGTGATGGTCAGACCTCTACTACCATAATGGAGGAAAAGTAAACAACATAAGAGGTTCAATCTTGTTCCCTCATAAAACAACATGACACCCCACCCCACCCACCCCAATAACCCCTAACATCATTTGGGGAAATGCTTAAAATTTGCATTGGATGCTTTGTCACTGGTCTTCCATTGACTAGCCCTGTTCAAGTCAAGGACACAGCTTTAATTTATACAAATCTTTGCAGGATTAAAGCTTTAAAGAGGTTTCATTTTTCTACTGAAAGTATTTAGATGGTGTCCATTATCAGAATGGAGGAGCAGCTAGCAGTCCTTCATTTCATATGCTTCTCTAAGGTAGCGAACATTGGTTACTCCCATTCACAAAAGGAAACTGAGGCACAAGGAGACAAATACCCCTGCCTGTGACCATAGAGAAAGTCAGGGGCAAAGCAAGGAACCAAGCCCCATTTTTTTATTCTAAATATTGGACTATCCCTTTGCATGGGAACACAGGTGGGTTAGATGCTATTCCACAAGCAGATGGATAAGAATACATACTGATCACGATACCTGTGGACCCCTACACGCACAGATGTGTACGCTACCCTGAATCCTTATGCTTTATCACACCACAATATTCTTTCTCAACTCTTGCATATGGATTCAATTTTGCACTCAAGGCAGAAAACCTCAGGTGTCAAAACAACAGTTGCCGTTTCCTAGATCCTCAAGAGGATGTCACAAAATGTTATTTTTTTCTTTCTCACACTCACATACCAATAACGTTCTCCATATTTGATTTATCTCCAGTTGTGCACACAGCCGGTGCTGCACCCTGGGCTACCAAAATGCCTCCTGGTACTGATGTAATTCTTGCTGAATTGTTTCCAGAAGCAGTTTGTACCTGACAGTGAGTTCACACTCACGTGGGCTGGTTAATAAGCACATTGCCTAAAATTTAAGTGAGATTTGGAGGTACCCAGCAAGCGACAGAATCAGGCTCTTTGCACTGTGGGAAGCCCCACCGTAAGCAATTACTTATTTAACGCCACTAATTGCACTGTGTTGGCGATGGCTGCGGGATTGACTGCGCGTGACCCGGCAGGAATCGCACGCTCTCTCCCAGCGCAGAGATGAGGAGGCACAAAGGAAAGGATGACGTGACACCAATGTCAGCATAGACACATAGCCATGTTAGCAACAACTGCAAGCTGCTATTTTTCAGAATAATTAAGTAATAATCTCTTTTACTTTGTAATACACCAAGCAATAAACTGCTGCTGCAATTGATTAAACGCCAAAGAAAAGCTAAGGTGTTTAATCAATCACTAGAGCCACTTACAGCAAATATAATACAAAACTACAGAGATTATTGATACTACACAATGAGCCAGAAATGGGAAAGAAAATTATCCCTATTCCTTCCTCTGCGATGCCTTGAATGTGTTGTGCTGCTTTGCTTGTGCCTTCTAAGCAATGAGCACTTCGGCTTCACATTTAGCTGGACCAAATACTGACCAAAGGGAAATCACAACTACCCTGGTTTCCATGGGTATCTGGGGATCTGGCTTGGTACGGGCTGGAGAATGGATGGGCAATTAGCTGAAGCAGGTCCTAATGGGTCAAAAATGAGTTTCTGAAGTACTGGAAGAAAATAATGTGGGGACACAGACTGATGTGACTGAAGTGGGAAATGCAGAGACAAATTTCCATAAATTTCTTCTCTGATATTATTTCAGTGAATCAGGTTGTGGCATCTCCCTCCAAGCCTGCCTAAAGCTTTCTGTGCTCCTTGTTTTCACATGTATTAAAATATCAATACGCTCTATGCGGTTATACTTCATATGTTTGGGATGGAACCTTCTCTCAGCTACTCTAGAGGAACTGCAATGACGTGGCTAAAGCAGTATTACAAGAACAAAATTTAATCTTGTAAATGCATATGCAGTGGATTGGGGAAAATCTGTACAAATGTATACAGCTCTGCCCCAAATAGCTCATCCTGCGTCGCATCAGGAGGAGTTTTGTCAGTGGCATCGGTAGATGCAAACATTTAGAAAAATCTGCTCTCGGAAAAGCAGCGACTTCTTGCCTTAAGAGCTGGGAAAAGATGCAGCCCTACCCGGTACACGCACTCCTGTTCCCCCACTCCTGGCACAAACACGGGGTATTTTGGGAATGGAGAGCCTGCCTGCTTCGTGGTTCAGTCTCACTTGAAGCCAGGCAATGTACACTTATCGTCCGTGGACATCATTAAATGTGCCACATTCTGCTATTTGCCCTGCGAACTCTAAAGTTTAAACAGAATGATGTCATTTTATTGGCCTTGTAATCATTGCTCATATTATAAAGGTCACACATTTCACATTGTGGCAGAAAATCAATAGCTCTCCCAACAGCCTCTGGGGGAAAAAAGTTTTGCTTCTGAAGAATAATATATAATAAACAATTTTAGTCCTTACTTTATCATAGCTGTAATCTTGGAGAATAGCTGCAGTAAAAACCTGGCAAAGGCTGATATATAAACTCATTAAAATTAGGAAGTGATTTAGAACAGGACTTTTTAAAATATTTATCTTGAGCTAAACAGCAAAGAGGTTTGTTTAGGTCTACATTTAAACAAGCTCCAAGAGCTCTTTAACAGCTTAATTTTATGGTAGCTGTTGGGGAACTCTTTCAGATTTACAAATCATGTATTTCTCCAGCAAGGTGATAGACCTGAGCAACGTGCAAGCAGAACTGAGCCCGCAGATAAGCACGAAGCACAGATACACTCTGAACGGGTGAGGGGGAGTTACCGAAAAAGATTCGGTATTGTCTGGAATAATTAGGTCTAACAAAATAAAGCCAAGGCCTTTGAACATACTCTGGCTACTTATCCTTCAACTTAATTACTTAAACTGGAGAAGACAAAGGCATGGGGAACCTTTTAAAGCAAAAGATGGCTCGACTACACTCTCAAATAACAAATCAAAACCGGTGTCCCTTTCTGTTAACTCATATCTAGAAAAGAGCTAAAGCGTTTAAATACTGATAGCAGGAAAAATAGCCCTAAAACCTCATCTGCAAGATTAGGAGTAGATCTGACAAAAGAAAAAGTAGAGAACCTTACATTTTTGGTATTCATTTGTCCTTGAAATTCATTTCCATACATGTAATACACACAGACAAGAATCAGCACTAGTGTTTTCATGCTTCATAGTGATTCAACCGAGTTTTCTGTATCTTGAGTTACAAATATATGTATATCAATGCACTTTCCCTGTATTATTCGTATCAACACGTTCACTTGAGAGAACTTCTGTGAGATTCAGTTCAAAACATTTAATGGTCAGATGCCTTGATTTGCAAAGCCACATTTAGAGTCTGGCTAAAGTAGCTGTGTAAGTGAAACACCGCTAGCACATCAATTTGTCAATTTATGGACAGAGCTACCACCTCTAATTCAGGCTGCCCTCATGGTTTGGATATGCTGCCTTTAACCGGCTTGCAACATTATTTTGACTGACTAATGGTTTGGCTACAGCCTCACTCAATTTTAGATCAAATACGAAAAGCTACCTATACCCGGTACAGATGCCAGCCAACTCTCTGTTTACAAGCTATAGTCACAAAGTCAAAACAAATTCTGGATGTTCAAAATGGAGCCATCTGCACGGAATAAACACGAAAAATGTGAAACATTTTATGTAAATGTACATTACTGCCTAGGAACAGTTGGTTCAGCTTCCTCCCAGGCTGCCTGGTTGGGAACAGGAGGCCTGACAGAGTTTGTGACACCTATTTACATTCAAAGCCATATGACTCACTGTGCCGTAGACTCAGAGGTATGACGTATATTTAAGCTTTGTGCTCCAAAAAGGCATTGAAAGAAATTATTATCTTTTAAAATAAAGACACATTCAGAATTATCATTTGTGATCCTTCCCCGGACATGTGGTGTGTGTCTTTTTCTTTCTGCCTCTCCCAGGTCCATCACTTCTGCTTGTGAACAGAGAGCCTACCGCCATTACCTGCTTCTCCCAACAGGAGACAATGGCAAAGAGCCAGCTCCATAATATAGCCTCAATTTTGTTCATATTACACTCAGAATATATTTTTAACAAATAGGAAATCAGACTGATTCTGGTAGTGTAACAACAAAAAAACTGCTATCTTTGACTATCTATTGCTCAGGATCTCATACAACGCAGGAATTTGAATATCCTCCGCTAAAAGCACGTGTTTGAGCTAACGGGAGGCTACGGGACCGCCGGCACGCAGGCTGGAGCTCCAGCTCCATCCTCAACTGAGGCATCTGAAGCCCATATTTTGGGGCTGGTCCCTCCCTGCATTGGCCAAAGCAACGGCCTGTCCCACGGGCCAGCTGCTTGCTGGCCTCTTCACCTCGCGCCCTCCCACAATCTGCCCCATCAGTTTGATGTGCTGATCTTGCTGACTTGCTTTCATAGTTAGGAACATAAATGTTTACCCTACATTAATTGTGTTCCCATTCCACTAGAGCAAAATGTTTGCTACCAAGATAGACAGGACAAAAAAAAAAAAAAAAAAAATTAAATTGTTTTTTTCCCCGGACAGTGTTTTGTTCTCCAGAAAACAGGAAATCCAAAATTTTTATGTAAGATGAAGAACTTAAATGAAGACAAGCTACTTCTTTATATCTCTGCCAAATTATTTTGATTTCCAAAGAAAGGACTCCAGACTGGGATAGGCAGCTTCTTGTGAGGCTTAAGAGTCTGTTAGCTATGTGCTCATTAAAAACTCCTGTTCAAGTCTATACAATTTAGAGTAAACATATTGTTTACTGTGCAACATAATCCTTAAAGCATTGAAACTCCAGCCAAAGAAGAGAGTGCAATGTTGCTGCATCTTAACTGTCCACTATTTGACTTTTCATTATCTTCAGAGCTATTAATGGTTCAAAACCCACACGTCTATTTATCTTGGGAGAAGCCACAAAGAAACTCAGTTATATTATAGCCAACCTTCAGCTATGAACAGAACAGACACGACACTCTACATGGAAAGTTGTATTTCACACCAAAGGGCTTGATTTATCATAATTACACGCTCATGAGATATAAAAGCATAGATGCCCAAACATACCAACATACATTTCCACGACACATGCACCAAGATGCATGTGCATGCTGAGGTAACAGGTTATTTACTGAGTTATTCAAGTTTATGCAGCTGCAAGGTAATCAATCATGTAAATGATGACAGGAAGGGACATTTATAGAGCAACATCATTGCAATATGTATGTCATAAGGCACTGAATGTTCTATTAAATAGGATTTTTAAAAAAATAAATTACACCCTAGCATTGCTTCTCCTTTGGAATTATTTTATCAGCTCAAAATGTATTAACTTGCAAATCTCTGCCTTCGTTATACTATCTTGTAGATAAATATTATCTTTGAGCCTCAGCCACTACCCATCTGTCTCGTGAGAGACAAAAACATATACTGTAATGGTGCTATTGTATGATTACGATAAAGAACTAGTAAAATCACAAGATTAAATAAATTACATTGTTTAAACACAGGCTTGCAAATTTGTCATGAAAATTTACCTGACCAACAAATCCATTTGCTCACTTTTTACCAGGATGTTGATACAAATAATGTTCCTTGTTCCAGGCAAACAAAATTTGGCAAGACCAGTGTAACTTATTAGGGTCAAATGCTGCCAGTTTGCACCTGCTCTATCAGAAGAAAATCAGGAAAATTAATGGCTGTGAGCTCGGGCATGCACTAGCAGCTCCTGCTAATTCACCATCACAGAAATGATCATTACAAACCAAGACGAGCAATGGGATTAACAGCAAATGCTTTTGTTCACGGACAACATGGCCAGAATAAAATAAAACAAACAAAAGAGCCACGTCTCCTATATACCCTTAATGCTATTCACCGACGGAACACAATCTAATTGCTCGGTCAAGACTGTTTCTAAAGGCGCGGGATCAACGGCAGCCTGTAACGCTATAGTGTCGGAGATCACAGGCGGAGGCACAAATCTGCCTCCCTGCTGAGATTTAAGAAAGAAGATGATGAGTTTGAAGATGCTGGCTTAAACGACTAGCAAGTGAATGAAGAAGTGAATAGCGAGTGCCCTTGGAAGAACAGCATTTCATGACCTAGACTTTTGCTAGGGACAGAGAATTAACTGAATCTCACAAGTGGAGAAGTGGAGAAGCAAAAAAACTGGGCCAACTTATTAACAGCACGGGATCTAACTTGTTTGCGCCTATCTCTGGCAGCCTAATTCAGCAAATATGTGGCAAAACAGCCTGGGGTGAGAGAGACGATTTGTTAAAGGTAAATAAAAGATGCAAGCAGGTTTTGGTGGATTATACGGGAAAGAAGATTAAAAACAAAATGACAGAATAAAAAATTTATTTTCATCAAACTTAAGCTCACCCCCTTAACCAACTCCTATCTGATTTGTTTTAATGATATTTATTACACCATCAAAAACGAGCTTAGCAGAGAGCTGGCATTATGCAGCTAATAAATCTGTTTCTTAGGAATGTGGTGAAATTTATACAAGTAATTATCTAGGTAAGTCTATCCAAGGCTCTTTCTCATCATTGCCATGTCTAGAGGGAAAACAATAATAAAATAATGATAACCACAATTATTATTTATTACTACTACTATGATTATGGTAGCGCCCAAAGATCCCAATCAGCATTTCAGTAATTAGAATTAATTCTGTCAGGCACTGGTTCTGTCTCACTCAGCTACAGGGTGTTGCTAGTGCTTTTCCACGGTATACGTAGAGCCAGCCTGTGCTCTGGACATCAGTGAAAGGTAATACATCGCATCACCTATGACCACAGTACGTGCGGGAAAGGGCAGGTAGCTCTTCTCACGCCATCAATCCCTGCCCACACCATCCTGCAGAACTGCTCAGAGTATTTCAGTCACCGAAGCCTAGTGCTGTGCAAGGAAAAAGAGGGGATCGTGATCTGATATGATCATAACCTGGTCATATTAATTCAAATTCATTATCCAAATACAGCAGTGGCTAATCCTTGATGATTTAAATGAAAGGAAGTGAACTGCTGATCCCTGGAGCTACCTTCAAGCACTCTGGAGTCGGAGATTTGATTACCCTCATTTTAGGGCAAGACTGGCTTTTGGAAATGGCCCAAAAATGACAGCTTTCAAGAACACGGCTCCAGTTTCTATGCTGTGGAAGCTTTTTCGTTGTCTTTGATCCATTTATCTTGAACTGCACCTCGTTAGATAACTGTTCCCTTTCACCCCTAAATTTCAACACAGTCAAGCCTAGACAGGGCTGTGAGATGTAAGTAAATATGGGCAGGTCACCCGCACCGGCATCTTATGAGTGGTTGTGTGACAGCCGCATGGCTCGCCGATAGGTCTAGCTAGAGCAAGAGAGGTGATTAGTCTGTCATTCCTTGGATAAGATTTGCAGGATTTGTAGTTGTGTCTAGAAATTATGTGAGCGAGAAGCCCAAACTGCAGTAAATAGAGATGCTGTCAATGAGGGAGAGGAGCGAGAGGTTAACTGATTCTGCTCGGTGCCTCTGCAAGCTGCAGCCATTACGAGGCAGAAGCTTAATTTCTGTGCTGCACTTCGAGGTTTGAAAAGGAGCCTTTCTGTCCTCCTTGCCATGGTTTCTCTTCAGAGCAGGGCACATCGATCTCTCCCTCCTTTCAGAGCAGCATCCAGCCCAAGCCACTCGCCCTCCTAATCCATGGCCACGCTCGCCAAGCTGGAAATAGTGGGGCTGCGACGCCTGCTACGGGTCTTGTGGCAGTTCCTTAGCCTGGCAGCCCAGCAACACCACTGAATATTTGTAAGTTGCAATTCATTTACGCAGAAGACCATACATTTTTGCTTGATGAAAACATGTTTTCCAAGGGCTGGCAGCTGCAAAATTTGAAACCCAGCAGGCAGCTCCGACAGGCGGGAGTGCGGCTGCTCGGCCAGGCAGAGCAAGCGAAGTGCGCTCATGGAAAGGGGCCACCGAAAGCAGAAAGCTGTTTGCCATGCCAGGATTTTGCGCCCAACATACAGCAATTATCAGTCCCTCGTTTAAGAGAAAAATGTCGTCCATAGCATAACTTACACCCGCACCCTGGCAGTAAAGGGTGAAGAATATTTTATACTGCCATGCAACCTCCCATTCTCACAGACTCCTTTAAATGGTTTAACAGAAACCACTGGTGCTGTCTGTCTAGGCACAATATACCTCTCCTGGCACCTGAAACAAACATCGTATTTTTAACTCCCTATTTCTCTGTTTTCAAAGAATGTTATAATTTGTTTCCGCATTCATTCTCTTCTACAATGGAGCTGAAGCATGCAGATGTAGAAACGCTGCCTGCTCCTCTCCCGGAGTTAAAAGCAAGGTTCTTAATAAGCAGGAAAACACAAAGGGGTCACTAAGAGTAGATTTTTCTTTCATCTGCTATTTCTCATTTTGGGCTTTTTACAACGTAAACACAAACCAGACAGTCTGTTTTCCAGACACCTAAATGCTTTTGCAGTTTTGTCAGACTGTTTCAGATGGATAGTGGCAGGTTTCTCTATCTTGCATCCAAATGCTGCCTTTCCACACAATGGTGTAAAATGCAGAATGACATTCCTGGCTCCAGTGTAGGTGTAAAGCAAAAGGAATTTGGTCATCTCACCCTAAATGCTTTACTTCTCCCGCCTTCCTGCCCTGCCTCCAAGCCCTAAGAGAGTATACACAACCCTATTTTAGGGGAAAAAAAAAAATCTGAACGCTTGCAAAAAGAGGCAAGGTATTGTGAAAAAGCAATCTGGCCATGAAGTCACTGGCTCTGCTCCTTAGGAAAAGAAGGATGAACATCGCATTGCCAGATTACACTGCATCAAAAATGCAGAGTATGTGACTTACTGCTCTGTGCTAGTGAAATTAGGCAGGCAGGATGACTTCAAGATTAGGAAGCATCATTAAAATAAAATCTTGAAAAGATAAAGCTTGTAGGACAGGATTTGTGTATCTTTAGTAACTGACCACAGAGAAATAAAACTAAAGTCTGCTTATAAAAGCCAGCATTTTGGCCAAGAAGAGACTTTTATGTGAAGTGCTTCCTATTATTAGTGCCATATTTGGTAGAGATTCCAGCACTTTGGGTTGGATTAAGAAGAAGAAAGCAGCAAATTAAAATGTTCCGGTGAAACTCTCTTTGTTACGGAAATATCAGACATTCCATTTATCCAGCAGCTGTATTTGTCTATCCCAAACGCAGCTGGAAAAAAATGATGCCTCTTCATGGGATTTTCCATTCCTTCCTTCCAGAACACACACACATCTTCCACCATTTCTTCTGGGGCAGATGATACAAAGACACAGAGCTCATTTCTCTCCTCCCCGAAACCAAGGAGCTGTAGCTACAAGATTGGCTTAAATAAGAAAATCTGTGCTCTGAGAGAGGGGCATTTTAGATACAGGGGTTTTGATGGATCCTGATCTACTTCTTTCCTTCTGTGTACGTATATAAGCATATGTACGTGACATTCAGACAAACTAGTTTCAGGAAGGAATCATTCATGTACTTTAGGCAACTACAATTCAGTTGTCTAATCAGAGCTGGGTGACTAGCCTTTCCCCGTGGGCAATGAAAAATGAGCATCTCCAGAAGGCAATTCATGTTATTCATCATAAGGTGGGATGAATTGGCCTACGGACATTCCTGTCTTGCAGGGGAAGCCTAGATAACCAGCTTGGGCTGGAACCCTGAAGGAAGCAGTGTAACATAAGTTAACATAAGTTAACATAAACATCGTAAGTTTAGAGTCTAAGCAAATCACCTTGTCTCTCTCTTTATTAATAGCAAAGAGGGATGGCCTCTTCCTTCATCTTGTATCTTAGACTCCTACTTTATGGTGAGAGGACTTGCCTCCTGGAGAGGTCTGTCTCCCTCTCTGTAGACTACAGCAGCAGCCTAGAAGGTGAGGTTAGACTAAATCTGCCTTAGATGCCGACCTTGGGCCTAAATGCTGGTTGACTAACAGCAAGAGACAAGCACCTCTCATTGCCCCAGAGGGATCTCCTACCTGCCTCCACATAGGTACCTGAATGAGGAGAAAAGGCTCCTTCCGGAAGCCTTCAAGGTGCTTCTCTTCACTGCCTGTACCATAAATTAGGCCCTTGCTTTGGGAAGGCTGATTTCTTAAGTACCTAAAATATAGGTGCATATTAGAGATCAAAGTCAGGCAGACAGGAAGCAACTGTGGTTGGCGGTGCATTCAAAATACATAAGATGGTATATAGAGGACAGATCCCTATTCCAGCTGCTATTTATCATCCATTTTCTCCTGAAGTCTTATACTGCAGTAGTCTGGTATGGGTCACAGTTTGAAGAAGCTGACTAACCACATGATTTCCCTAAGCGCAGATAAAGGATATCAACTCCTCTATA
This sequence comes from Balaeniceps rex, assembly GCA_013401315.1. Classification (NCBI taxonomy): domain Eukaryota; kingdom Metazoa; phylum Chordata; class Aves; order Pelecaniformes; family Balaenicipitidae; genus Balaeniceps; species Balaeniceps rex. The sequence goes on from VYZW01055415.1 coordinate 58,503, forward strand.
TGCTCCATGCCTGAAGGAGCATGCAGTAAGGACAAGCACTCAACCCCATACCTGTCATAAAGCAGGCTCGGATATTCACCACAAAAAAGAATATACTTTAAAGGGGATTTTATGAGGAGAACTTAAGGAAACCTAGCACTCCCCAAATATGTTTAATATTGTATAAAATTGTTCCTGAGGTTGTCAGCGACAGCCCCACAGCCCCTGAGGTTTTTGCAATATGTCCTACTGTGGGACCAGCCTCAGGCATGCACCCATCTTCACACATCCCCATCCCTCCCCTGCACCTCATTTTCCTCCCTCCGTGGGCACACTGAAGTGGAACAGGCATCAGGAACCTTTCACACCTGCTGTTCCCAATGCACCTAATCCTTTTCAGATGAAAAGGACTTTCACTGAGGACTAAAAAAGTGGTTTTTATGGTCAGCTGCTGTTGGGAGGGAGATGACCGTGGAAGCCTGGTTTAGGCTCGAGTGCTGCGCAGCTCCTTACGGGGACTGGTTAACCCCTTTCCGACAGCACAGTGCTTGGTACGGTGCTGAGTTTACGCTCAGGACTGGACTAACCCAACCTCAAAAGGGCCATGCTCATATGTTTAAAAGATAAATCACATGGAACAAGAACTTTACTGGACGAGGACCAGAATGCTCAGCACATTGCAGGATTAGCCATTTTCTGAGAAACTAAGGGTGTCTCTGTCCTGGTTTCAGCTGAGTTAGAGTTACTTTTCTTCCTAGTAGCTAGCATAGTGCTGTGTTTTGGATTTAGCATGAGAAGAATGCTGATAACACACTGATGTTTTAGTTGTTGCTAAGTAATGCTTAGACTAGTCAAGGACTTTCTTTTTCAGCTTCCCATGCTCTGCCAGGTGCACAAGAAGTTGGGAGGGGGCACGGCCCAAGATAGTTGATCCAAATCGACCAAAGGGCTATTCCATACCATATGACGTCATGCTCAGTATATAAACCGAGGGGAGTTAGCCGGGGGGCAGCGATCGCTGCTCGGGGACTGGCTGGGTGTCGGTCGGCGGGTGGTGAGCGGTTGCATCACTTGTTTTCTTTTCCCTGGGTTTTGTTTGTCTCTCTCGTTCTCCTTTTCATTACAATTATTATTATTATTATTATCATTATTATTATTACTATTATTATTATTTTATTTCAATTATTAAACTGTTCTTATCTCAACCCGTGGGTTTTCTTACTCTTGCCCTTCCGATTCTCTCCCCCATCCCACCGGGGAGGGGGAGGGTGAGCGAGCGGCTGCGTGGTGCTTAGTTGCCGAGTGGGGCTAAACCACGACAGTCCAAGTGTGCTCTCATTACCAAATTTGTTTCATAAATAACTTTAGAGTTGTGTTGGTCAATCAAACCTGGTTATCATCTTTTCACTACAGTGCAATAAAAACATCTTTTTTTCCCTGCTGTGACTAATTCTTATCAAATAGCCTTCTTCAAAATGGGCAATAACTCTAGTTCTATTATGCTTTTTGTCTATATTTTGGGGTTTTTTTTTTTGAGGAGGGGATCATTGATCTTATTTGGTTTTGATCATTTCACTTCTATTCTTTTGAGACACTACTTGCTATTCTACCATGAGATACCAACTCCAACACACAGTGGAATCAATGGCAGAACATGAGGTTAACAATAACTAGCCTGTGGCAAAGAACAGCTGAAATAAACACTCTGAAAGATATTTGTTTTCTGCATGTTTATATAGATGCACGTAGCACCTTCATGAATAGATCACCTTCTCATTGATGCTTCTGGTGACCTATTGGTGCCCTCGGTGGGAATGGCATTAGAGTTTAACCCTAGCATGCACTGATTGAAATGCCCTTTATATTATACTTAACATAAAGAGATCTCCTTTATTCTTCAAGGACAACCGCCATTTCTTGTTTTGATTTCTGTAATAATACAAAGATAAAAATCACATAAAGCTTAAAGTGCCATCTCAAAGGAGATGCTAACAGGAGAGGATTCTAGATGTGTTGTATTTATAAACATACTGACTCTGTGAACTATAATGATTTTGTATTAAGGGCATGATCCTACAAAATACTGAGTACCTCTTGCAACTTGAGTCCTTGACTTTCATTGACTTCATGGGATTTCTAAAAGGACTAGTCTTTCCACTGCAAGTATCCTCTAAAAAGAAAGTCTTTAGAAATTCCACCCCATAGCCCTGAGTTTATTGTCTCGCAAAGACACATTTGCTCAGTTTACAGGTGAATATTTATTTTTCTCACCTGACAGTTTTGCAAACTCAACTAGACATCAAGCTGGATTTTTCCCTATTCAAGCATCATCATCAGTAATAAAGGTATTTTTGCCTTGGATACACCTGTGCAACTCCATTAGCCTTCATCAAGGTTACATGTGTGCAGCTGAGGTTATATATGGAAGACAGCTGGGATGGAGAGACCTGACTGCGGATACAAATCGACCTCTGGAATATTTATTGCTGATGATGATGTGAAAGAAGGCAAAAAGTGGTGAGGTTGGCAAATGGGCTAAACCTTTCACTGTTTTTTTCTTGTAATGCATGTGAGCCTTATGTGAGCAGCTGAAAGACAATAAACGCTGAAATCTAGGGTTTTGCTTTCATAGTCTTTTCAGAGCATTTAAAAAGGTTTGTTTTTTTTTGTTGTTGTTTGTTTTAAATGAGTTCATATCAGAGTAGTGTTCAGTCTAAAGTATATCTCTATTTGATAACTAAATAATAAAGCAGCAACATTCCTCAGTGTGCTTCTAGAAATAGAAGCTGCCTGGTGACTTCTGCATGCAAGCGGATGTCTTCGCAGCAAAATCCAACGACAGTCTTTGGCCAGCCAGTTATTGGATTTCTGTAAGTTGATTCTAAGATTTTCTTTCCCTATAGACTCTACTCCTTATCACCCTGAAAAGCATATACTGTAGCCTTAACAATTAAATGATAATGAGCAGACAGAAGAGAAAGGAGAGGAGAGATCTGGCATAGCTACAGCTAGCAATCATTAGATTTACAGAGGGGAAAAGACATGCTTCCTAGGCCAACATATTTTTTATGAATAATTGATAAGGCAGTCAGCACAGTTATATCAAGGAAATGTAATATATATCCATAATTATAAAACCAGCTTTGTGCAAAAGGACATAATACACTGAAAGGAGATACCAGCCAATATGCCATCCTGAAATAAAATACAGTCACTATTGTGTTAGTTGGCAAAATTTAAATACAGGATTTGAAGCAAGCAAAATGTTCTTTAATCCCATTTTTTAGCACAGTCCAGGCTCAGTCTGCTCAGGAAAATACTGCAAGGCAAAATCAGCAGCTGCATTAATTTGCTGATGATTGAGAGAAAAATGAAAGTTATCCTCATGGTTTTTTTTCTCCCTACTTGCTACTCTAACTTACTAATAATACGAGAGTACCAATTTATTCCTATGCGAGTATATGAAGCATACAAATTGAAAAATCAATGTAATGGAAAAAAAAGATTATCATGCACTGTTTAGAATCAATCAGCTAGAAACAGAGGGGGGAAAATGCGAAGGCGGAGACATGATGTTTAGAAAATGTACATATTGTACCTACCCTAAGCTAGAGTGTTTGTAGGAAAAAACTACCCTTAGTCTAACATGCAGACTGAGCTATATTTTGACCAGAAAATCGTCTTATTTCCAATCTTTTCTAGAGAAATTCATCAGTTGTCTTTTCTTCTTTTAAAAGTCCCCAAATAATAAAAATATCAATCCCTTTGCCCATAAAAGCCACACAAAAGCATGTAACAAAGATTTCAGGGTGAAGGGATCACGATACTCAAAATGCTTTATTAGCACGACGTCTCAGCATCGTTCACCAGAACGCTGATGGCTTATTGTAGCCTGAAGGACAGACTTTTGTCGTATGTGACAGAGTCCCTTGAAAACATCAACAGCAATAGTTTTCAGTTGTGGTCTGAATCACCATTAGCAATTGAGTTTAAAACTTAGATCTCTCAGTGCTGGAACACTTTCTTCGGCCAAAACGGGCCTCTACTGATCAGAAATAATTACACTGTACGAGTCAGATGTGTAACAAATGGGTCTGAGTCTCAGTTTGGAAATACATTCAGAGGAGGTGGAAAGAATGGCTACTGGCTCTGTGACAGGAGATTCAATCTTCATAAACCTGCAAGAGAGGGGAGGAAAAAAAAGCGACACAAATGCGCCCTACAAAAGAACAGAGCAGATCACAGCTGGAAGGAAGGCAAACCTTTTAATCAGGTCCTTGAAATACAAGCTGCAGGAAGCTAGAACATTTTGGTGGACTTCAAACTCTTTGCCTTCAACAATAATTTTCAGGTCTGTAAACTCTTTCGCTCTGCGTTGCTGGTTCAACTCCTTCAACATTTCTGCAGAACAGAGAAGACAGACAGTGCCAGGGTTCCCATTAAGAGTTTTTTATTTTTACTTTTTACTTTTCATTTTTTTTTTTTGTAAAGAAGTAGAGAAACAGGAAACAACTGATATTTTTGTCAGTAAGATTGGCTCAACACAGACAGTCAGAAGTTACAAACATAACATATTAAAAAAAGAAAAAGAAAAAGCAGGAACCAGTAGGTCTAAACAACTGAAATATATATACAGAAAAAAAGCAAAAACGATCCTAAATTTGGAAGGGTTAAAAACGAAAACAAAATATTTCAACATCAGCAAATCAGAAACACAGAGAATGCGTTATCACAGAAAAGTTAAAATAATTTGTTATAATAAAAATCAAGAGCTAATGAATTTCTATCCAAATGCAAATAAGTTTTGAACATACTAGAATAATATTATTAAAAATATGGTATTATGATGCAATATGAACTGGATATGGGTCAAAATAATAAAACCATAAAACCTGCAAAAATAACTTATCCTTAACATAGTAAAAATGTGTTAAGCCTCTCACTCAACAGAATAAAATAGTACTTCTAAATAATATATAAATTACAGTGCATAAAAAATTACCCAGATTATCAATGCATCTTGCAATATACCTCAGCTATATAGACTACAATTGTATATGTTTCAGAATTAGCTTAAAAGCATCCTTATGATAAAAAATAATCTCACGCAGAGAATAAATTACTGCCTTTTATAGCAATTCCCATTTTTTGCACTCCAAGGATTTTTACCATCACAGCATTTTTATTTTTTAGCCTTCAATGACTTCATTTACAGCAACAATCAACTTTCACACATCATGAAAGAATCGTAATGATTAAAATAACCTATGAAAGTGTTTCCATCCTGCAATAAAGCACCTACCTTGTGTGATGCCTCCTTTTATAAAGCCTATTGGTACTAACAGAATGAAATAATAGCATGCCACGTCTTCATGTGTGGATGTGGACTATTAAGCAACCTACATGTTCTGTATACTGGCTGGACTTTTAAGGGTAAGACTTCCCTCCAACTTTGCAGACCAAAGTGGCTATCAAGATGAATAATATACTTTTCACCTGGGCAATAGTCTGGCGGTTCAGAAGCCAGTGATCAAGATGATAAAAGAGCTGATTTTAAATACTAAAGGATTTTGGTTTTATTTTATGTTTGCAATAGGTCAAGGTTCTCATTTTCTCCGTGTAACACCCTGAACACATTCCCCTTCAGACAGATCTGTAAATCAACCACAGTTCTTTACATGGAGTCCCTCCTTACACAAAGTAAAAGGGACCTGAAGAGAGCGCAACTACAACTGCATTTAAAGCCACTGTCGGGCTTGGGCACTGGGCTGCCAAAGCATCGCCAAAGGGTCCTATGGTGAAATGAAGACCCAAATAATCTTTGTGTTCTCCTGCCTCCCCAATGAAACTCAACAGGAATCATTTCAGCAAAGCACTAGTGGTTAAACAACGTGGAAGCATGCAAATATACAACTGTTGCATGAAAAGAAATTGAAGTTCTCCCAAGCCTCAACATCTGTGGTGCACATTTTTCAGGCCTAAGTAAATAAATGTCACCTTGCACATTTATGTCTATTTAATGGAAACACAGTAGTGTCTGAAAGGCTAATTATTCTGTACTGAAATGGGTCAGTGCTCTCCAGAGAGCAAGCAGATCATTAGAGAGGCCACAGAAATAACAGCAGGCTTGTGTCAGATCTATAATAGGGGAAAATAAACCACCCTGTCCTGTGGGTGCTATAGCAGGGACTATTTTTAACAAATTCATCTGAGCTAAAGTACAATGATACATTTCAAGCAAAACTTAAAACGGGATCTGGATGTTCACTCTTCTGCAGGAAAGTTTCAGGCTTTTGCTGGAGGTGTGGTGCCTAACGTCTGACTTGACCACGAACGCTTCAGGCCTTGGTTAAAGACCATGGATGCTTTGGACACAAGGGGTGTTTTACCTGATTCAGGGTTAAAGTGACCAAGGTCTTTGGTTTCACAGCAGCAGCACTAGCTGCTTGCTTAGTTGCATATTTTTGGAGGCGATTGTAAAGGAAGTATTTTTCCATCCCTTTCCACATATGAACGATTTTTTTTTCCCTGTCTTGGTCCATTTTCCCACTTTCACTTACAGCAACTAGATTTTCCTCCTGACCAATTTTCCATCATTTCAAGCCTTAAAGACAGTTACTTTTCCCTCTAAACTTTCTGATACTCTCTTATCCCTTACTTAATTTCACTTTTGTCTTCTGTCATTCCCCTTTTCAAATTTGCTCAACTACTGTCCTTCATCCCCATTTGCACTTTTGCTACATTCCTTATTCAAGATCCTTTTCTCTGTGGCTTTGCAATCTTCCTTGCATAAGCCTTTCAAGACAAGGGCTCCAACCAAGACTAAGTCACACAAGTTTAAGATTACACTTACACAAGGGGTCAATCTCCATCTCACCTCATTCCATTCCCTCCTTTTAAAGCTCATGATCAATTATTCTTAGTGTTCAAAGAGCACAACTGTATGAATAGCTACTGCACAGATGGATCCTGTGCTCCCGGAGATGAGAGGAAACAGAGTTTAGTTGCACTCTGAATGGGCTGGGCGTTTTTGGAGGTGGGCTCAGGGTAGGCAGGATAGTAGAGACCATCCGTGAACTCATGATTAAGGCCAAGATTGCTGAATAACAAGACACAAAGTTCAGCCACTGCAGTGATGGATGCTGTGCTCTCTGTGCTATCTCCAGTATTGTGAGAGCTGGTGTGAGCATCTAAGTCCCCAGATGGCTCCCCCAGGTAATGAGCTGATTACTTGGACTTTACTGAGCACCCTTTAATTACATCCAGTCCTGCAGTTCCTGGGCACAGTTTCTACCTATGTTCTTTATACACTTCAGTGTGCTTTATATTGCATGCATTCATTAAGGGATACAAACCAGACAACACAGGTCTGGAGCAGTGGTGCAATCTGGCTCATAAAAAACCAGAAATCAGAACAAGTCCTAATCAGAAACTGAAGCTCCTCTTTTTCCTATAGCCATTGGGAGGCTGTAATTCCCTCCTTGTCCCCCTGACTTGTACTGTCCTCCACAGGGAGACGACTACGAACAGACTGTATTTTTGTAGCTCAGTTCTGAACTAGAAAGAGAAGAGGTGGGCAGAGAGAAGAAGGAAGTCAGGAGACTGCATTGATTCATCGATCTTCCTCACTGAGGCCCCTCTGTATTACTAAGTAACTAGCAGGCATTAGTATTGGACACAAGGTTATATCAGAATGGGCCCTCATTCTCAGAGTATTTGTAATGCTCACACTGTGCTTAGCCAGGCATTAATGATTTATGAGGACTCAGGATGAGTTGCAAAACAAATTTTTTCACCAGGTAATAATGCCTGCCGATGAGTTGTAAAAGGAGAGACAACACAGTGCAGTCCTGGCAGTGAAAAATGATCTCAGCTGTCTCCTGCTAGTCCCTCTTCTGGGCTCCTCCTAATTTTCAGATGTTGTTTCCTCCAACAAATGGAATTTCCTGAAACCTTCAGAAAGGGATGTGCTGGGAATTTCCTAGTAGTTATTTATTCCTCTGGTTTCTTTGTCTTTTTCTTTCACTTTTTTTTCTCATTTGACTTTTTTTTTAAAGAGATCCAGGTAAAAATGAAGTGCAAGGACAGTTAAGGCGCAAGGTTTCAGTAAGGTGGGCACTGATATTCCCTCTCCTCAGTGAATACAGAAAATGCTCTCGCGTCCATAGTGCAAGGGGTTTTCCTTCCTGCCCCAGGTGCACACACGTGTTGGGACTGCAGAAACCAAGCCAGTCCTTTCTGTCTTCTTCATCATTACCAATGCTAAATCATTCTCAGTCAAAGACAGGTTGAACGTTTTCTTCATAAAGAAGTACACAACAGACACCCCCATGTTCTTCCATAATTACATGAGCCACATAGTGGTTGAACCTAAAGGGGACTTGACCTGAAACCTTCAACTGAACATCTCTACGGAGCTTATGAAAGGAAGCACTTTCTATCTTGCCATTATCAGCCTTCATATTATTGCTTGGGGGCATTTAAACATAATTATATTGAGAGTCCCAGAGACAATATGGGCCAGAAGGTGTAAGTGACTTTCCTCAGGTCAGGAACAGAGCCAGGAAGAACTCAGAAGCTTTGATGCCTGGTCCCCAGCTCCACCCATCACACTACATTTTCTCCCTCTTAATTAATGGACAAATTACAAATTAAACTGAAGAGCCCACAAGCCTTGGATCAAATGTAGGACCAAGAACAACTGTGTAATTGTGTAGATCAAATAAAGGGAACAGAAATTATATAGTGAATCTTTTTTTAAATTACTTATCATCAGAAATAAAAATGAACAAGGAACTTATTCCCCAAGTTTATTTATTCTGTATTTCAAGCACAGTGGAGGCTGGATACCCAGTCAAAGATCCTCCTTAACGCACATTCCTGTGGCACAATGGAAGCTCTCAGGTGTCTTTCCACTTCCAATAAAGAACTCTTTACTTAAATTCTAGTAGGTAAGGCTTTAAAAGGGGGCAGGAAGAGCTGAAATATAATGAGCTGTGAAATATGGAAGGACACTTTTTACAAACAGTGTTTTTTAAAATGTGCTTGGAAAAACTAACCTATTATAAAGCTGAAAAGGCTAATTGATGAAACATCACTAATTATTCTTGTGAAGAACATGCAAGAGGCCAGTGCTTGCCCTGACAGCCTCATGCTTTCATGATTGGACAGAAAATGTGGGAAAGCCAAGAAAAGTTACCAGAAGGAAAATCCAATTACTTTCTTGCTTTAATAAGTAAGGAGATTAATTTCCAAGGCTATGCTCTAGTTATGTAAAACAAACATTTTAACCATTAAGAGCCAGCAGTGCACACACTTGCTCATTTTGATAGACAGTGGTAGAGAGTGTGTAGCTACAAGAAATTAAATTATGAAGCAAAAGACCTAGCAGTCGAATAGGAGCTACGAGTGACGGGAAAGTGTACTGTGGCGAGCCTGTCCTAACGAACCACACAAGTACTCATGATTTTTCGCCAGTTTTGACAAGTCTCTCTTCCTCCTCACCGCTATGCCCACAGACACACAGAGAACTCCAAAGCCTGGAGAGTGTCACAATAAACTGCTCCATCTACCCTTGTGCTGTTGATATGTAGCTTGAAGCAGCTGCATAGAGAGATAACAACTAAATGCCTAGTTGCCTCGTTAGGCCAGCCTGATGAAGCTATGCGGACACACTTGGCGTTGCAGTGGCTGACGCTGTTCTCCACTCCCCTGGGGCACCTTGACACTGCAGACCAGCTACCACTGAACATCATTCCTTAGGGTCTCCCATGATCATCAGGCAGGGGGGTTAGTTATTTCCCAGTTGACAAATACACCATCGACTATGGCAGCTTCCATGTGGCGTGCAAACAAGTGCACACCTCTGGAGAACAGCTTCCTCCTTGGGACTGAGGACAAGAAAGAGGTCCCTTATTCTCTTTTGGCCTGAAATGAAATAGTAATAGAGAAAAAGGGGAATGAGCAAAGCCTTGTGGGAATCATTAACAGATGAGGATGTCTCAGATACTGTCTTGTGATCCTCAGTTTCCTTCCTGAACCCTAAAAATTAAACATCCGGTTATCTGGACTGCCTCTGTAGTCAAATAGAGACAGAAACATGTCTCACGTACAACCCAGTCCCTTCTGCGTGCTCTAGGATGCACCACCATGGGTGTCTCTTCCCAGGGATTACCAAGGGAGATTAGATAATTAGCTGAGACCAGACACTCATTTTTTTTTTGCACAGAAGGTGAGAATTAATCTCTTGCAGATAAATACTTTCACTTTTTCCTTTTTTCCTGGATCTCAATTCCAGTTGAACTTCCTCATCAAGAGCAGAAGGAGAAGTGGGTGTAACAAAGCTGGGACTTGCCTGTACAAGGATCCTCCATTGGTGAGATGTGAGAGGCAGGCAAAGGTGAAACACTCTCACTCTGTACTGTGAAGTGCCAAGGCTGCTAATGGCTTGGGATGGAGGTGCAAAATACTGGCTGCACGATACTGGTGTGTCCAGCCCTCCTCTTCCAGTCTGTATTGATTACAGAGTTTTCACAGGATGCCATCCTGCTCCAAAGGCATCTGAAAATGCTCAACTGCTTGTGGCCACCTACTGAACATTCTCCTTTCATAAACCTTAAGCCAGATAAAATGAACTGAGAAAAGATCAATAGTGACTACAGGAGCACTACAGTCCCAAAGCACAGGCTCGGCGAGGCCGTGCTCTACAGAGTCTCCACTACCCAGCCACACTCCCCAGCGAAGATGGAGCATATGCTGATGGAGAGGTATCGCTGCTGGCACAGCTACACCAAGCTCTGAACAAAAGGCAACGAGAGTCATCTTCTGCTGGGTTTTGTCAGCACAGCAGTGTGAAATGCAAGGTGTGAAGCTGTCATACTCTGAGCTGATAGAGCTATGGCAGTAGGACTTTGTAGTGCAGACCAACCTGTCTAGATCTTAGTCTTGCTGACACTGTTATACACCTGTGCTGCTAAAGAAAACAGTAACAGATGCTGGAGAGTGGGAAAATATTTTTAAATCACATACTGAACAACACATGTGGCTCTATATGATAATTCTACTCAAAGGATTGTTGGCAATGAGGTGCCCCATTGTGCTAAATATTTTTTTCATTGTTCACACAGACAAATTCTTCTCACCTTATTATGATGAGAAAGGATCAACAAAGTGATCACTCGCTTGAGGAAGACAACTCTATGTGTAAACGGAGCCTTTCTAAATATAATAACAACTTGGGGAGGTTGCAGTATCATGTTTTGAAAACAATTTTCAGGCCATTATCATCACTAGAACTGACATTAAGAGGTACCTCAAAGATGCCTTCACACATTACAGAGTTGATACTTCCCTATGTTAGGCCGAGAACTATTTCAACATATTTTCTGACTGTATTCAGAGATCAACCACCCCCCTCATTTCTAGAAAATCTACTTTAAATGCAACTTCGGAGAGATTTTGGTATCCCAGTTATGCATAAAAGTAATAAAAATGGGAGTTTGGGGGCTAGAATGCCTTTGCTGCTTTGATTTATAAGGTAAAGTCTTCTATGGTATCCATGCCTGCTAATTTATAATCATACAGGGTTACAAATGCACAGTGAGTGTATGTGACTAGCTTTGAAAATTAACTGCATTTACATTACATATATGGATGCACAGAAAGAATGAGAAAAAATATGGAGACAATCTTATCTCTTTAGTTTTCCAACACAGGCTGTGATCCACGCGAGGCCAAGCAGCAAGACCAAAGGATCCAGCATAAAAATACCCACTGAGATGTTGAGATAAAGATGCAGCTTCCTATATCAGGATCTGCTGTTTTTTTTTTCAGGATTCACCCCTGATTAAATATCAAGTTGGCTGCAGCCTGTTCTATATTGGCCAAGGCAAACAAACCCCAGGGGATCCCAGCAAATTGCCAGCCTGGCCCCCTGTTCCATATATAACATGCCACTATTTCAGTTAGCACTGTAACTTGATTTCCAGGCAGACAATAATTTTCTCTGGAGACAAAATGAGAGAGAGAGACAGGCAGAAAGAGAAGGGGAAAAAAATATCTGTGAGCGCTGGAAACACAGAATAGCCCAGATTCAAAGATAAATTTAGTTCTGATTGTTTTATTTACCAGCAGGCAGCCCTGAATATCAATACACACTTAAGGGAAGGCTAAAATATTTATTACTACGTGATCTGGGATGGATTCAGTATTATCCTAATTGTTTGTAGCAGAAGACTAGCAGACAGCTTTTAGACCTTTTTGATCTCTTTATGTAGTGCAAGGCATTAGCTAAACGTTTCCTAGTTTTGAAGGCTTTGAACAAGAAGCACCCATCTGTGAAACCGATAGTGTAATCAACAGGCTCTCCGACATGTCAGCAACAGTCAAACGCTGACCAGTTTTGGTGGTGTAAGAACAAAAGCTGTGAATTGTATATTAACAGCAATCAGTCACAGGTGTGTGCTTTATGTGCGGCCGGCAAACAAAACACTTGCTTTCCAAAATAAGAAAATAAGAAAAGACAGGTTTCTGAAAATAAACCAGTGATGCATCCAGGACAAATTGCACATATTCTAGTGAAAAAAAAAATACAATTGTAAGGTGTAACACCTGACAATCAGAGACTTCAAAGCACTTAACATACATTAATTAGCAAGGAGTGGGGGTGCTCCTCTGCCCATTTTAAACAAAAGCAGCGCTGCCCAGTTTCAACAGGGGCAGGACTTAATTTTTTCTTAAAATGTACATAAGTGTAATCAACACAATTCCTTCAAATAAATCTTTACTGACCAGTGGTAACACACCTATTTTCTAACATTCATACACCGCAGTATACGATGACTAACGAAAGCAAACAAACCCAACTGAAATATTTGGCATTGAAATCTCACCCTTTCAGAAGATATTATACACCAGCTAAAAATAATAAAGTACTAAATGTAAGTATTTAGGCCTACACACTCAGTGGATGGCTTAGTACTGGCCATATGTTATGCATGGGGCTGAATGCATGTGACATCTCTTGGTCCAGTGGGCATCTCATACGGCAGAGAACTGTTCTCTTGGTACAGGCTGTGTCTCCACAATGAGACCCAGTGATTCATTACACTATCAGAATAGACAAGTGTAATCAAATAATGTAAAATAAAAGAATGAGAACACTGCCAGTCAACTCTAGGACCTCCCACGGGGTATTCTGCAAGCCAACTCTTCTTCAACAACTGGTTCCCTGCTCTACAGCTTCAGCATGCGTCGGTGGCTGCACTCATGCCCACCCACGGTTACAGAAGAAATAATAATAATAAATAGAAGGCTGTTAACTTCCCTCATAATCATAGATGACAACGGGTTTGGAAAAAATGATAAATAAGCTATTTTTTGTGCCCCATGAGCTGAGGCATGATTGCAGAGACATGTGAAGGCAGAAAAACTGGCAGTGGTAGCAGGGGAAAGTGGGAGCAGGAATGAGTGGCTGGGGAGGCAGCTTGGTCTCAGAGAAACAGCCCTCTAACTTCTGTGTGGTTTTTAGCTTTAGGAACATGGTATCATATGTTAAAAAAGCCATAATTTGTGTCAGATTTTCTTTGAACATCTCCCTACTTATAACATTTTCAAATCTCTAGATTATACCTGTCCTAAAGATGTGAAAGACTTTATAATTTTTTTTTCCTTCTTTTATAAGAAGTTTTCATAGTTTAACAGTGTTCTAGCTGTTTAGGAAGTGTTTTGTAAAATGTCCTCCTCACTTCTGCCTCACTCATGTTTCCCCTTAATAGAGTAAACCTTGATTTTTAAATCTTGATTTTTAACCAAACTTTTTCAAAGGTATTGTTGTTAATACGAAGTATTTTTGTATAAATCCTAGCAAAGTCACTTCCTAGTAGCCGTGTGGAATGAATAGTGAGTTTGTACAGTACGGCAGGAGAACATGAGCTGTGACTGGCTGATAATGTAAGAAACCATTTAACTGCAAATGTTGTTTATATTCAGAGAGGAACAAGTTATCATGAAGTGTTTAAGTAGCTGCCTTACCAAACTCAGAATAAAAAAAATCCGACACTTTTAAGAAGTTTGTTGAGATTAAAGGACAAAGATTTATTTAATGAGTATTAAAATTTATGGGCTCTCTAAGAATCAAGCAAGCTTATAAAGACTATTTTGAGAGCTGAATGGCTTTCACATAATGAAGATGGTTGATAAGACTTGGCTAAAACATTTCAAATACAAATGAAAACAAAGGGACACCTCAGAAAACACGGTGATTAAGTCAAAATTTCAACTGTGAAGGCAACATACAAATTTCACAATCATTTCATAATCCAAAATGCTACTAAGACCAACCTGCAAAGGTGCTGAACCTAAGAAAGGATGACAACAGGCAATTTTGAATCTAGACAAGCATGAAAGAAGCATGTTTTTCTCCTTCTGTGTAGTTATGGAAACAGAGAGACATAAAACCCCTCCTAACCGAACAAGGGCTTTCTTCCTCTCTCTGCTCCCATCCGCAACTTTACAGCTGTCACCACAAGCCATCCCGCTCGCTCCTGCAAGCCAGCAGGCAGCAAACAGGCATCTAAGGCGAGGAGAGAACAAAAGAGGCTGCAGTACAGCTTCAGTTCAAATGACAGCCTCACCAGGGCTCCAGCTTGCACCGGGAAGACAAAGTTGTAAAGTTTTACGGAAGAATTGAAGTAAATTTCGTTTCTGGAGGTCTTAGCAGGAAATCAAAGATCTACTTTAATTTAAGATACCAGCAGCTTCTCTTGCTAATGACCGAAATATCTAGACCAATAGCTCCCCAATGGTAGTTTGCAGGATGACAGGAGTCCATAAAGCCACTTGCACTGTTCTGAAAAGCCATCTGCAGAGTAAAACATTAACTGTTTCCAGTTTTGAATCTGAGCATTAAAGACAGTGAAATGTAAGAAACATCGAGGGCTGACATGTAGTTTTGAAAGATACTGTTGAAACCATGCAGTTCTCAAGATGAGACAAGCTACAGCTTTAGGTAGACTGAAAATAACGGGATCTAATTTAGATAGAAGATTCTTGATGGGAATTGATTTGCCTGTCTCACAATGAAAATCAGGAATGCGCTGACATAGATGATGTAGAAACTTTCGTTGGTACACTGGACTTAGGCAAAGTCACATTAGTATTCCCATTGATTCGTTTCTTGCGCTTAAACTAGAATATAATCTAGGGTGCCATATTTAAAATGGAAATAGATGTCCATCCATAAGCTATTTTACTGATCTGTGACAAACTAAAACAGGGCTTGCTACTAATTTTGAGAAGAGGGTTGCCTATGAGGTCTTTCCAAAGGGCAGATGCTTTCTTGCAGCCTTAAATGCAGTGGTAAGATCTCCAAAAAGGAACACACAGAACTGGAAATGAAATAACCACTGTTTATTGTCTGTGGTCTTTTTAATTTTTATTCTGCATTCTTCAGGAACAAGAGTGGTGATTATTTACTTTGTCTTCAATGATATTTCGCCCTACGACATAGAGAAGAACCTGGTGTCTCTAACTTGTGTGAGCTGTGTGTCTGAACTGGTTCAGGAGAGATAATTATTATAATTTCGTTTATTATTTCTCATTTCTCTAGACCATTAATTTTCATATATCATATACATATTTATGAAAATTGCAGTACTTTTAATTAACTATATGGTATTAGCAGTTTATATGTACAAATGAACAACCCTGGGAACAAACTCATTAAAAATCTATGGCTAAACTTCAAAGGCTTCAGGATTTCACCTCTCGCATACTTGCCCTCTCCCGGCTCCGGCAGCAGAAGGCTAACATGTATTTAAAAAGAACAAATATCTACTTGTGCAAAAGCTGCCCTTTGCATTTCACAGGAAATGTCAATATTTCAAAAGTTGGCTTTGTCTTCCCAAGTATCCGTGACCCTTTCTGTGGACTGAAGATTTCATATACAGGGTTTTAAAATGAAAATTGTTCTTAATTTTATTTTTTTCATTTGTATTTTTCATTGTATTCGTTCTACATTGCTTAACAAAATGTCATTAATAGTGACAATATGGCACAACTGTCATGTCTCACTGCGCTGACGTCTTTAGGTTAGTTTGGAAGCATTTTTCTAGGTCATTATTTTTAATTAATACGATGAATTAGTATATTTTTATTCAAAATGTCAAACTGTTTTAATCATAACACAAATATGAAACATTGACCTAGAAAATAAGATGTTTCTCTGGTACTAAATAGCAACAATGCAATTAAAAGCATGACATTCTAAAATGAAAATAGAGTATTTGACCATTTTACATCTTAATGAACTATCATATCTACTTGCTATTTAAATTTTATTAAACTGGATAACAAATATAAAATACATTTTGAAACAACAACATCTCTTGTAACAACTTCTGGAAATATGTACCTTGTTAATGATGGTTAAATGACTTTTCTAATTAGTGTGATTTGGAAGAAAACTCTGAAACAGTGTCTTAAAGCAAATAATAGTTTCAAGGACAATTTATTTCAGTGAAGACAGCGTCAATACTGCATCAGGCGGTAGCTATTTATCTATAATCAGAGCTTGCTTTAACTTACTTATGTCTGTGCAGTAACTAGTAGAGTTAAACTGATGCAAAGTCCTTCTAGGTGACACTAGGTGTTTACCAGTTCTAACCAACACACCGGTTTAACCGAGAACAGAATTTGGCTCCCACTATTGTACTGTAAAATTAATACAGTTATACAGAGACATGCTTGCAATACCATCAAAGGAGCATTGCTTCTTGATTTCCTGACACGTTTTAATGTTAATTTTCTAGTCAGCTTAACTTATGTCTTGAGTTTTGTTTAGTTTTCCTTTCTTCCTTTAACTGTTATATCTTTATTCTTCAACTCCTTCTTGTACACTTGCGATTTTCTCCTAGCAGTATTTTTTTAAAGGTAGTAATATATCATTGAAGAATGCGATTAAGATAATTTGGTGCATTCCTAAGGACATTAAATTGCTAGACTGAAGTGTAATTTGGGTAGGCTGCAACTTTTTTTAAAAAATACATAATGCACCTAAGTGCAAAATAAAATTGAAGACGAAGCATCAGCTCTGGGGTCCTTATCTGTAAGAACTCTAAGAAATGGAAAAACCCCAGAACATTTGGATTAAATTTTGCCAAATGCCCAAGTAACTTTTGAGCCTGGGACTTAACAGCTCTTGAAAATTTAACCTATCTATAATCTGTCATAAAGAAAAACAATGATTTCTCCCGAAAGAATAGGGTCAAACTGCTTTTGACTAATCTAAGTAATGTCAAAGGTTAAAAAGATAAAGCTGGAAGGAAAGTACCTACTCTGTAAAACAGCCATTCATCAGAGCTTTAAATCTCTGCTTGTTCTGCAGGGAACAGTCTGCAACGACAACTTCACATAGAAATAAGACATCCCCTTTTGTAGGGGACTACACAATTCTTGTCTTAATCACACATATTTTACATCATTTTAACACCAATCTTTAATACTGGTTTAAGCAAAAGAAGTCAGAGTTCAAAACTGGAAGTGTGAACTCTAGCTATTCTTATGTTTTTTTCCTCTGTAGTTCACAGACCCAAAAAGTAGCCCAAACCAGTTCTTTCATGGTCTTTACTATTGAATCTATAAATGAGAAAGATCAATATAACTCTTTAAAAACAACTGTGAAGCATCGCATAGAGCTTCTAGAAGGGAAAAAGACATTCAGTAAATGACTCAGTTTGACTCTACTTGGAGAACAATCCTTTTCAAGGCCTTTTTGAAAGCAAAAAGAGAATATATTTGCTGTACACTCACACATTTGGTGGTGCACTGAAACAATGTCTGCCCTATACTAAAAATTAGAAAGCCACAAGCTTAAAGAAAAAGTAATTTTTTTTAGTATGTTACAAGCCAGCTGCTATAGAGTTGTATGGAATCTACTGACAAACAAGGCTGCTGATTATATTTTTGGGCTATTTTCTTTTTTTCTTGGAAGAAGCAGGCCAAATAGACTTATAGGCAAAATTCAGAGGAGTGAAGCGAGAAGTAAACCTAGTGAAAAGACATCTTGGAGCAGGATAACCATAAATAAAGACTGTAAAGCAAGAAAATAGAATTAAAAAAAAAAACAACCAAAAAGAAAAATAAAGGACCTGGAGTTTCAAGGGACTGTGCCAAGCCATAGAAAATGGAAGGCATGTAAAGTGCCAAAGGTAGAGGTCAAGACCATAATGAAAATCTGATACTCTTAACTGTGCAAAGCAGGGTTGTTTCAGGAGTGTGCCGGTGGCAGAAATCAGCCTGCAAATGATCAAAGAGGTTGTTTTATGTCGTGAAAAACACATACTACCTCACATACACATACTAAAAGTGATCCAGGAACATTAATAGCTGTTATGCTGGAGTTAAACCCTCATAGACCAGGCTAACTCTAAAATAATGCAAGTATAAAAGATTTTTAAAAGTTACACAACTTCCTAAGTGACAGGTATGAAGATACAAACCCTCTGCTACATTGGACCTTCCTCAAAGAGACTTTTTTCCTCCCTTGAAAACAGAATTATAACTATGCAGCTGTGGCAGATGTTAGTATATGAATATTTATATATCCAGAGGATATTTTGGTCTACCTCACCAGGCATGTTAATATTTGAATAGATTAATCAAAGCACCGAGTTCACGAAGCAAACTGCCCCCTCACCTTCTCATAGATGGATGTGATTCATATTCTGAATGATGCGATGCTCGTGATATACTCAGCTCCAAAGCTCATGCGTGCATCACCTCGTCGGGTACCTCCAGACCACAAAAGCGAGTGCAGGGTAGCAGCGCTGGGTTTTGAAAGGACCCAGGGCATGAGAGAAAAACAGCACAACACAGCGCGGTGATGTGTGGGTATCGCTAGCTCAGCACCGAACGCAGGCTGGTCTGGTGGTGCTGTGCTTAGGCTTATAGCTCATCCCTCTAGGAAGGACGTCCAGCTATCCCAGTGGCCTGCACGTATAACTAGCCTGCACTTGGACCTGTGACAACAAAGTCCTCCTGGCACAGTACAGCGTGGTTTACCCCATCAACTTAAGTCTCCTTTAACTCAAACTGCTCTAAATCACCCTTCTGGCATCTAAAGCAAAGCACCACACATGTCCCGAAGCACTGGCCGTGATGGATTGGTGGAAACTTCAGCAATAAACCTTAAACCTTTTTTTCATGGCCCTATAGAAAATTTAGAGTTTGCATGAATAGTGGTAACACAACAAAACTTTCTAAACCAGAACTGAACTAAGTTTCTTTTTTAGAAACATGTTATGTAGACACACACACACACACGAAAGGCGCTGACATTACTGTGGGAGGAATCTAAATGGCATTAAAGCAAGACTTCAAATTGCTTTTCATGCCTTAAAAACCAGCAACGGAGAACAATGTACTGTACATGCCTATTCATTTCTGCTAGACTGGAAAGTAACATGACTCTTGTCCTTTTATCCATTTCAAGTTGAAGTATTTATTTTGTATACCCTTTTTTAAGTTTATAACTTCACATATATGATATACACGCATTGGAAATATATATTGTTAACTCAGTCTTATTTCCCAGTATTAACGGTATCACATGCAGATCAATGTTTTTAATAAGAAGAATCACAGCTGTCCTTGAGTGACAGAAAAATAACTGAGTTATCTTTATTAAAATCTTTTTTTTTTTTTTTTTTTAAATTTTTTTTTTTTTTTTTTTTTAAAATGAGAAGTGGGGCATTCTTGGAAAATCTACGAAATATTTAAGGAAAACATCTGAGCAGGTTGCTTTTTCTCAAGGCTGGGAAATGCTAGAAAGATCTTTGATGTGTCAGCTTTGACAGTTGTTTCAGTCCACCTCTGCTAGCGCTGCAGCAGACGGCTGAGGATGTGATTGCTTTCCTTGCGCTCACCAGTCCCTCAGGTAGAGGACAGGAGAGACCTCCTCAAAATACTGCTTATTAAAGTTGAAATGCGATAAACACACTTGCATACTTTTACACAGGGAACATATTTTGGGCTGAAATTAATCAAATCTACATTTAGCTGTGTAAAAGGCTCTTAGCCTTGACTTCGTTATCCAGGCTCCTTCCGTAGACAGAGACAGGCATCTCCAGAGGGAGAGTCTTCTCACTTCCCTGGACATCTGTTTCAGCACAGCTGGGTTTCCCCCAGGATTGTCCATCCCTCTCTAGGAAGTACAAAGGAAGGCTAGCTGATTAGCTTTGATTAGCCATCCACATTTTTCAACTCCTTTGATCCAGCTGGGTTGACTCTCATCCCCTGAAAGGCAGAGATTGCTGAGGGCTGCCCGCATCGCTCCCAGCGGATGGGGAGCACCCGGCACTGGAGCCACTGGCATGAAGGATACCATGCATATGCTGGCAGCTGATTAGGACAAAAGAGGTCTCTTGGTCTGGGGAAAATCAGCACGTGACTTTTTTCACTATCTGGGAAGTCACTGGGAGGAATGAAGAGGCTTCTGAAGCTATAAAAGCTCTGAAAGCTCTGAAACAAAAAGCATGTGAATTGAATGCAAAGAGGGAAAGGGGAATTCAAATAGAAAGAGAAGGAAGTTTAGGGTTTACTTTTGACAACCAGGCCGTTGGTCTGGGCATAAGTGAGGTGGAAAACAACCCAAAGGCTGGATGACTGCTTTTGAATAGCAGCTACATAAAAACAAACCTTAATTGGCACTGTTTTGTTCCTGGTCTATTCTAGTGCAACTTTCATTACAAAATCGCCATTCAGAGCCTAGGAATATTTGCCATCCAAAATCATGCTGAAGAAATAGAGTAATAATTCGTATATCCATAGAGGCTGAGGAACCGCAGTAGAATATCAAAGAGAGGAGAAGGAGAGCTAGATATGCATAGGAGGCAATTTATCTATTTAAAAGCATTCAGGAAAGGTTGTCTTTCATCTGAACCACTTCTGCCAAAAAATAATAATTTGAATGAGCACCGAATGAAGGGCAAATTAAGAGTTTGATCTCTTCATGTGTTTACGACTCCCCCCTGCTTGATGGCTTCACCATCCCCTGCCACACACTGCTGGTTGATTTTCTTAGGAGCCGCTACTCATCCCTGGTCACATCCTCAGCTGCGGTCGGGCTGTGATCCTCAATGCGCTGCTCCCCCTGAGCCCCCGGCCCTGCTGGCACGACAGCCCTTCCCGCAACATTTCGAGGACAGGCACGGGGCAACCTCCACCGCCTCATTTGATGGTGAAGTTGACAAACGATGTGTTCACTCTGGCTCTGGAAGTCCAAACGCACCCTCCGCGATTTCGATCAGAGAAGCAGCGCGGCTCCGTTCACTTTAGAAACCACGCATACATCATTTGAAACATTAAGAGCCACAGCCAGGCTGGGACTTAGAACTCCGGCTTTACCCTGCAACCCGAATCTCCCAGCTGACAATGAAATGCTTCGTTGCTGCTCTGCCAGGACGTAATTTTCTTTCCATCCAGCAACAGGCACAAAGGCATTTGAAATCACACTGTAACCCTGACAGGCACTCCCAAGCCTTTCAAGGCCAGCAGAAAGAAAAAGACAGAGAGGGAGTGAAAGAAAGACAGAAAGAGTATGCGAGGATGGGGAAACTACACTGAATTAGAGTTAATTAAACCCAAGCTTTGACAATGTTTAAATAACAGGATTTTACACCTAGCCCTGGAACGCCTGTATGAGCTGTCATTTAATTTAAAAGAGCACAATAGCTAAATGCCAGTCTCCAGGCAGATCTTTTGCATCTTTCTGATACTGTATTAAAAAGTTATTATAAAGCAGAAGTTCAGTATTTTTTTCAGAGTTTGATAATAGCCTTCTCAAACTTCACATCGCAAACACTCGATATGGCACTTGTTCTTGTGAAACCGTGAGGAGAGATATCTTGGGTAGCTCTAGGAAACCAAAATCTTGAAGTTAATCTCCAGCGCTAAGTCTCAGTCTAATCTGAAGATTAGAAAAAAGGAAAGCATTTTCCTAGCAAGACAAATCATCTAATAGCAAAATGCCCCTATAATAAAATCAGTTTATAAAAAAGACCAGAACCGCCCCCCATTTGTAAAACATTTGAACAAAACTTAGTGAATATTGTATCGCATGTTTTTAAAGAATAGTGCTAATACTTGGCAGCGCTAGGTTCAGTTTTTAATTTTCAACATGCTTTAAGAAGGATCTCATTAATTCCCCCACATCCTATTCAGTGATGATTGTGGATCTCTTTTCAACTGCAAGTTTTCAAAAATGGTTTTTCAGCTTGAATTTATTTGAATTAGCATTTCTAATCAAAATCAAAACAATCAGAAATTAAGTACCATATTTTAATATAAATGTTGATAAAGAAATCTTTCATATTCTAAGCTACTTTCTTGAAAATAGTGTCTCTTCAATGAAATTTGGCTACTATTTCTTCTGCTATTCAACATTTAAAATTTTGCTACATTCATATTTGTTTTTGGTATTTAATCTCATATTACTCACAAGACACTCAAAAGCAGAAACATGCAAAATGACCAAAATTGTCAAATCAGTGCACAGGAGTTATATGGAAGAAAAATACAGCAAGCTAATATTTAGTCTCTCGATGATGACCTTGATGCCCTGCAGTATATTAAGAATAGTATTAAGGGCTCCTGATGACAAACTTGATGCATGCATTTGAATATATTTTTGACAAAATTATTAAAATAAAGTAAGGTCACAGAGGTAATCCACGGCAGAGGTAGCAATCCAGAAGAGACGCTAATTTAGAAGTTCCTCGCTCTCAAAAAGCAGAAAACCACCTTATTTTGCACTAGTCAGCTGGAATACCACACTGGTGGGTGTCCCTCCAGATATGAAATCAGAGGATGGTAGCTGAGCTTCAAGTGATCTTGGTGTAGATAACAGAAATTGGATACTTGAGTTCAGCCAAAAGTACAAGCAGAAAGGTGATCACCAAGGACAAGATTAAAGTTGCCCAAGGACTTGGGTGGACACAAGCTTTGGCGTAACCTAGAAAGCACGTGCATCAGCACTGCCTGACAGTGGAGCACCCAAATTCTCAGTGGGCACCTCCCTTGTGAGGCTGCAGATCCCTGTACACCAACCCTGCAGCTCCTAGTCCCAAGTCCCAGCCCAAATCAAACTCCACTGTAGTCCAGAGTGTGGCATTAACCCTGTCCCGGGTCCAGAGGAGCACAGTCTGGAGGATACCTTCTCTAAGGATGGTGAATAAGTGATTTCTGGCTGAATGCTGGAGCCTGAAAGCTACATTCAAAGGTATGGCAGACTGAAAGTAGGACTTCTGTAAGGGTTGTTTTTGAAATTGTTTAAATACCAGCAGAAATTGGCCAAATGAGGTGGATGGGTAGACTGCCTGACTGTAATACAGGCTGAATCTCTCCCTTCCAGAATGCATTTACGTGTACGGATAACCCTCCTTTCCTTTTGGAGGCTGTCAAATGTGAAATAAATGATCAGCTGAAATAGAGAGTGCTCTTTGTGGGAGAAAGCAACACTGAACTCTTTTAGCAGTTCTCCCTCTCATGCGTACCTGAAAGAATTTCAGTGTTGTACTACAATATGATGGGGTCGATGAGACACAACATTATCCACACTGTGAACCGTGGAGCTGAGCAAAAGGTGCCAGGAAATCAAATACTGTGATACAGGACAAATGACATTTCTAAAGACAACAAATAACTCTTTATTTCAATCTGGTGGAAGCAATGCAGAAAGGGACAACACACTGTGAAAAACACAGGAAATGAGAAAAGCCTGGGCTACTAATAGTTTCAGTACAAATTAAAACAGCACAGAGAGAAATATTCCTCTCCTTTTCCCCTCTGTTGGGGTCTACTGCCCTACTAAAAATCTTTTCTCTTTAAGCAGTAACCTTCACAGATCCTAACACGGGTCTAGATTTGCTTGCATGCCTCTCTCTTGCTGAGAGATCTGTCCTTCCTAATTACTTCTAGAGCAGTGACAAAAACCTTGTTGATCCGACCAGACAAATTCTGGCAAGTAAAACATTCAGAACGGTAACTATGAACATGCCGACTGCTGAGAGACGGGGATGATAATAGCACTGTTGATAACAATAAAAGGGACATAGGGAAGGATGAGAACTTGATTTTTGGCCATGTTCCATTTAAAGCAACTACAAAAGACATCTAAAAGAGATGTCAGAGGCAGAGACTCTGACAAGTCATCTAAGAGAAGATGTCAAAGAGGCAAGGGGCTGCTTACAGAGATTTCACTACCCGGCTGAAGTGATACAATCTTCCTTCTGGACTGCCTCCCCAGAGACTGAATACAGGTATAATGATAAGTGATTTCTATTTTTTTTTAATTGAGAAGGAAAGACAGTCTTAAAGGATCTTGATATGCAATATATTTTTGTTACAAACCCTCATGTTAGGAAGTGTGTTGCCATCAGAAGCAAGCACTCTCTCCCTTCTCTTGAGGGAAAACATGCAGCAGTTCTGTGGTTTACAGTGGGCAGATACACTAGTGGAAATGTTTTGGTGCTTTACTATTTATGCTTTAAATAAAAAAGATAAATTTCTATCTCTTTACATCTTTGAACAGTGGGTCACTTGTGCTTGGTCTATTCTCTGCAGTCTGTCCGGGCGTTGTACGATACATGCCCAAATACAGGGGTCCCTCTCTAATAGCCTTAAGATTTCCTTCTTTCATTCTTCTTTCCTATTCAGAGGCATCACGGCTGTTGTCATTTGAATATTGACAGCATTTTACATGACTCATCATTCTAATTGATCGATAGCATGTGTCTTCTATTTAAAAACAAATGCATGAGTACCACCACCTTGTTTGAATCGACTTGCTGCTCTTCCAGGTCACTGTATGGCTATCAGTTTTTTAATTTCTCCCCTGCTCTCTATCAGTCATGACCAGTCTGGGATAATTATGAAAAGATCTTGATCTTTATTGATGAGGAGAGTGAGACCAGGGCACGGACATCAGGGAAAAGCATTAGAGGGGCCGTTTGTGAACCTCACTGTAATTGCAAGAAGCCCTCACCATCAGTGGACTCAGGAAGGGCTTGACTGTAATGGAGACTGAGTCACAGGACTATCAGTGATTTCTGGTTTTGCTCCTTAGAGTTAAATACTCTGTAGTGACTGGTGCCTTTCTGTATATTTAACTAACACTTGTTTGGAAGATTTTGAATATTTCTTTCCTCCGTTTGTTCTGGAGTCAGGTTTGTCTGTTCCTAGGATGAAGCTGATGACTTCAAAAGGTCCAGGTTAAGCACCTTCTGCGCAAGAGATGCTAGTATAACCTCGCATCAGCGTCTGTGTGCAGACTAGACTGATAAACAT
The DNA here is from genome assembly GCA_013401315.1 of Balaeniceps rex. Lineage (NCBI taxonomy): Eukaryota > Metazoa > Chordata > Aves > Pelecaniformes > Balaenicipitidae > Balaeniceps > Balaeniceps rex. Next base: position 83,823 of record VYZW01055415.1, read on the forward strand.
CAGTATAAGAAACAGTGCCAATGACAAGGGAAGAGATGTGCCTTCTGGAGGATGAGCAGTTAGTGATATAGAGATACATCTTCTACACGGCTGCATTTAGGGGAACCTCCCTTGCAATACAGAGCCTTTGTGTGCCCTTCATCTACCTAAGGCAGGAACTCTCTATTCTTTCCTAATCTCTAGAAGGGTCTTTCTGTATAATTTTAGTTTCAGCTTGTCCTATAGAGTTTCTACTGTCTTGGTCCTTCATCAAGGTCCTTCCAGACAAAATGCTGATGCCTGCTGGAATCTTCTGCAATGATAGTTTTGCCAGGAAGAACAAGTTTCTTAGAAAAGCCAAGGAAAGCGCTCCTACTTTCTGTTCTCCAATTGCTAGAGGTCTGCCAGATGAGGAAACCCTGTGATTCCCATTCAACTTGCTCTAACAGAGTTTTCCATGTAGTATACGTGTACTATGTACAGCACACAATTTTTTTTAATCAGAAAACTGCCTCTATTTTCAAATGTCATCTACGAATTAAAAATATGCACCCATATAGAAGAGATTCTGTTACTACCCATACGTATGTGCAGCACATTGGGGAGCACCGCATCACAAAGAACACTTTTGGTGGATTTTCTTTTCAATAATTCTTCAGTTGCAACACAGAAGTCAGTATTTCAGAAAATGCTAATGCTGCTGAATTAGTGGTTCTGTGGCACTTAAACCCCCCTGAGCAGCACAACTGAGAGAACCCTCCCTGGATTTTCAGTGACTATGTTTTACAGTAAATGAGTGATAAAAGATGCACTGCTTGAATTCTTGTCTTTGCTAATAATTTCCAATATATATGAAGAGAATGAAACGTTTAAACTCAGGGATGGGGGATTAAAGGATATCCATGATGAATGAGCTGTAGAGCTGAAGAGAATTTGTTGTACATCCTGACCAATATAGCAGTGAAAGTAATCAATCCATTACCTCTCTACTGAGAGAAATGGCAGAGAGATAAGAGGATAATGAATGCCAGGCACAATACTGATAAGGAAGACACTTAAAATGACCAGCCAGAATATATTCCATAGTTAATAGTGCTGACAAAAACAGTGACAAAGTAATAATTTATTCATGGAATAAGAGCCATTCCTGTGAAAATCAAGGTAGCATTTTAAATTAAGGCAACTATTGAAATTAGAGTACCCTTATTAACCAGTAGCCATTAATGAAGTATTGTAGAAAAGAATACTTTTAAGGGCTCATTTTGCCATTAACATATGGGCTAAATTACAAAATCCTGTTACTTACAAACGCAGATTTTTTTTTTTTTCTCTGCCAAACCCTTCTGGCTTTTTCCTTAACCCTTTTCTTTAACGCAATAAAAATTCATATGAAGCTCTGCATATTCACATGCAGCGTGAACGGATAATGCTTTTGCCCAGTGCTGACATGCCCCCTATCCCACAGTCTTTTAAGAGGCTGACCTAGATTTTGAGTCCAATAATAACATTGAGTACTGCCAAGACAGAAATTTAAATATATTTGATGATTCAAAAGGCAACACTTAATTAAGAAACCACACCTATCTAAAAACTGCAGGTAATAAAAACTGTTCATTTTTCTCTCTCTGTGCCTGAAGATTGTGCTGTATGAACATACTGTGCGACATGAAGTGTTGGAGATATATAAGGAACAGCCGTGACTGTGTTGAATGAAATAAAATCTGCATTTGCTCCAAATGGCTAAGGTTACAACTAAAAACGAGGGTGCTCGTTCCTGATTTTGTTTTCAGATTTCTTTAAGCATTTCTTAAATGCTTATACCGTTTCTAAGAATGTTTGGGGTCATTATCCACTTGGAAACTGAACATGTGGTCATGTATACTGGCTTTCCTGATACACAAACAAGCTAGCTAACCACATAACCTTCTGACCCAAAAGTCTATTATTAAAACTTTAAAACTTTTCTTTTCAACAAAAATATCTTCCACTTATTCAAAGAATCTCTTTCTCATATTTCAGTCCTGGTGCCAGACAGAGATGGGTTTAGAGGGTTTATCACTTCCCACATACAATAATTTTCTCCCTGTATGTCCCTGACAGATACAGAGCTGTACTGTCAGATTTGTTGTCTCATCTTAGACAAAATTAAAACATAACTTTCAGGGACCTAATGATATTTTGAGAATTCTATTTTTATATAAAAGCAATTCTATGTATCCATTATAGTTAGGAAATTACCTATGCTAATAAATGTGCCCACCACAAACCCTAACCGGGCAATTACACCTTTCCTCCTTCTTTCTAATAAGGATGGTGAAAGATTTTTGTAGGCTTAAAAGTATTAGTTACTTAGGTCCTCAACTAGAAAGTGTCTGAGGGAGAAAACAGTCACTAAATTATGTAAAGGTTTCTTTGGCGGGCAGCACAGAGATGCTTAGGGGACAGGGAAAACAGGTCTTTAATGTACATGTACAATATCTTCTGTTGCAAGTGAGCCCACAGAGCAGACGGCTGCAAGACGGAGGAAACAGGCTTCAGATCCCCCAGCTGCCTGTATTAACCCACAGTCACTGAAAGCAAAAAGAGGGCTCGCTCGGTACTCTGAGCACAAAACAGACTTTTATTCAATTCCATCTGAGCTCACGCAGAGATAGTGACAGTTTTCTCAAAAGGGAACACAACTCGCCTTTTCAGCTCCTGAGCGTCGGTAACGAGCTGCTCTAATCGCCTTAGAGTGGCTCAAAATAACTGGGCAAAGGAAATACTGCTAAAAAAATTGCTGAAGTAACCCCCTGTTTTACGCCGCAACTATGCTGTTTTGTCGTGTTCTGTTCTGGGTTTTCCAGGTGCAATTCTGCCAGATTCCCATGGGTAGATAGAGAATTTCGAGACACCTGATAATTTTCTTAAGACTCCCAATACCCTGACTGATCACTGGTCCCTGTGGCTACAGAGCCTTCAAAAACCTGAATATTTGGGCCATGTGCACCCTCAATACCGGGGATTCAGAAAGCAGATGATACACCCTTCCCTCCTTCCCCCCTCAAGCCCTTCTTCTCTCCCTCCTTCTACTGACCTTCTTTCCTTCCTGGCTGCCTTTTCCTATTTTTTCAAGAATCCCGTATCACTTTTGGAGGTCTTGTCCTTTCTTTCAATGACTGGAGTTGGCAGTAGTGGATTTTGTGGATTCCCAGGGGGAACTCCATCAGGTTTCCCTGCATTGTTGGAATACTCCCCATTGGTTCTAAAGAAGCTGCAACCAAACACCATGATGACCTCTGTAAGGAGATTCTTTCAGGAGCCTACGGCAACCATCCTCCTAATACAGAGACTTGGACCAAATAGTCTCTTTGTGGATTATTTCAATTAATGAGAAATGAAATCACTTCTCTAAGTGAACATGGTCTTTTCTGGTTTACTTTGAACATACGGTTTAGCATGACTGGGAAGAATGATGTTTAAAACACTCAGTGCTCATCAACACCAATCCAACTGACAATGGTTTCCAGCTTACAAAGCAAGACAAGGAATATGAGGAATAAATTAAATGAATGAAATTAAAATGTCAGCAGAGAAAGTAACTAATCTCCATCAAGTCTCTTATGTAATCCAGACCCTTTTGCTGCTGTTATTATTCAAACCCCTTAGGGAACTAAGGATCTAGGTCATCTGCAGGATAAAGAGTGTACTATCCAGGAATCAATATTCACAGTAGTAAATTAAATTATAGTCCTCTCCATGCAAAGAGGAGTGTTGACAATTTAAACTCAACAGGAAAAAATAAATCTAAGCTATCAGATAACTTTTTCGCTATGACCTCTCCCTATATACCATGCTGTCACTTAAACTGTCGATAATTCTTTAACTTTCCGGGAAATAAGATACTGCACTTTCCCAGTAAGCATATGGCTACTATAATGATAGGCTTAGATAAGCCACTGCATCTGTTGGAAGGACCATTTCAATTAATACTGACAAAATTATATTGCCATTAACACTAAAGAAACATCAGCACCGCCGATAAGGCATTTGAGGAATCCTACAACATGCCACTGCCATTTGCAACGTGATTTTTAACGACAGCAGTGTGATAACAATTTCTAATGTCTAAAACATGTTAGAGAAGTTGATTTACAGGAATGCTGGTAAACCAGCCTTGCAGCTTTAAGAGTTGCCATTAGCCGCAATGTCTCAGTGTAGTCTCCTGCTGTTTCTTCCACATGTTGTGGTGGTCAGATTGTATTTACCTATGACCAACACCCCAATTTAAGACACTGCCCAGATGCAAAAGTCAAATCTTATGATAGTTTTCAACGTAATTGAAGTTGATAGCATATGATTGGGAACCGAAAGCAATTGTATAGCGTTTATCTAAGCAGTCACATTTCTGTTTTTAAACCTCCACAGAAAAGCTTCTCATTTCATGGTACATTATGAATCTCATTCATTGCATTAACTGATGAGGAAGGCAGACTGGTTTGATTGATTGCTTAAACTGGCAGAGCTCAACTCATCTTAACTACACACTCTAGGGCATTCATGTGCTGCTCCCTGCACAGCGCCGGGTGCTGGCACAACCCCTGCAGCCTCCCGTGATCCAAAGCAAAGGGCAGTGGCCCAAGTAGCAGATACAGAGCTTCCACTTTCCATCTGTAACACCACGCTGTTTCCTTGTCTAGCACTGGCCAGGACTTTTTTGACTCAATTTCTTTTTGTAATCTGGTGAGAAAAAAATGAACTGTGTAGATCAAGGAGAAATGTTGCTAAAGAAATGCAGCACTATTCATGTAGGAGAATCAGCTGATTCCTTTTCTCAGATGTATATAATCCCACACAAAAGACTCTATAAAGCTACATAACAATGCTACTTTGGGAAACTTCAGAAACCTGAAATTCAGAAAACTGTGCAAGTAAAGCGTTAAGATCAGAATTAAGGAATGAGAGAAAGAATTGCTTCATTTTTAGCTCAACAGTCATGCAAGGTTCAAATACATCCTAACGCCGAAGTCACAGTTTGCTAGTTTATTACAGAACACCCGAGGCTCAGCTTGCACAGAAAATTAGGAAGGTTTTCCCTAATTGTTTCCCAAGTGTACAGATGACAACACATAACTACAATTAATATATTCTTCTGCTTAACTTGGGAGGTGGAAAGCATTACTATGAACCAGTGCTTCTCTTGCCAAATGAACCAGCAGATGCAGCAGGCCCAAGAGATGCTGAACCTTCTGATCCTAAAGACAGCCAAGTTGTCATGATGCTTCAGCAGCATCAGATGCCTTTGAGGAACATGAAAGCACCAGGCACTGCATACCGACATGTGAAACGGGTTTTCACGTGCCACTCCAGCTGAAGGCGTTTGGGAAAAAAACACATGCCTGTCCTTCCAAGTGTGCGTGACATCTAGGTGAGGGGAAAGGACCTCCTGAGATTATCATCTCGCTCTTGTTGCTGTAGCGCTCCTCCGTCATTCACAGCCAGAGGAGTGCCGAAATCACAGGACCCACCACGCCTGTCAGAACAAAGAGCTTCTGTCAAGTGCCTCTGCTGATCATAATTAAAGTGGCACAAAAAAAAAAAAATTTAGAAAAATGGAGAAGGGAGGGAGCAGATGGATGGAAGTAGGAACTGGTGGTTCACTTCTGGCTGCCTCTCCTCAGCAGTCAGATTGCAGCAATAACAATGGGCTTTCTTTCCTGATCCTATCCTAGCCAGATGATTAAATACCCCTTTTTGTCACTGCGGTCTCCTGGTGACTGAGATCTGCTCTGGTTATAGATGAACTATTCCTTAATCATAGTGAAAAAAAAATCACCAAAGCTGCTGCATTCTATAGCATTCACCTATTTGCTGAGAACAGTGCAAAAAAATAGTAAAAATAAAAAGCTATTGCACATTAATCTACCTGGCCTAGGAAACACATGTTTAAAAGGCCATTATAAAGGACAGTCATTATGTTTGAGCATGCAGTACAATGTATTGCCAGAAGACAACTGATGGACAAAGCTGAAGAGCAACCAGATCTGACCAGAATCCAAATCCTACCCCTGTTTTATCCTCTCGTTATCAAGCCCAAATCACACTCCCTCCAGCTCCTCTCCCTCCCTGTCTCTACACACACTGAGTTAACAAAAAATTTCTTGTAGCTGTTAATGAAAGCTTATAGCCTGCAATATACCGTTGAGCTGCCCTGATTCTATCTAATACACATTTTATTATTTCAGGATTAATAACAAGAACAACTGACAACACTACAATATACTTACATGGCACCTTAATTTGAAGATTGCAAAGGATATTACAAAAGACTGAATAAGTATTAATATGTCTTTGTCCCTGGCTAGCAGAAAACACTGATATACACACACAAACAAAATTCATTTGGGATCTGAACAAAGAATACTCAACTCTGAGTGAGGAGGGTGTCCATAAGCCTACTTGTATGCATAACTTTAATTAGATATTAAAATACACCGCTGCCCCATGACAGAGGTCAGTATGCCATGCAGAAGCTTAGCAAGCTTAAAGTCAGCCTTGGGTGGCTACAGCGGATCGTGTCCCACAGCAGCCTGCACAGCGCAGTATGGTGGTGTACAGCACCGTGAGCTACCGTCAGTCTCACATGTACTGCAGTCGCTCTGGTTTACATGTTTTTTTTATATTTTATTGATTACATGGTGGAAACCAATGCTATATTATGGCTTTACAGTTAAGAGTTAACCGCATGGCATTCATTTATTCTTCTGTGCTTTAGATTTTATCAGAAAGGTCTGATTACTTATCAGTGCTGATGCCATATGAATTACATCAAGATGAAGAATTTACATGAAAATAAGTCATCAGCACTTCGTGCTGAGTTCCATATAACTTCAGTGAAAATTATAACCTTTCTATATAATTTAAAATTCCTCCTTTAAAATCTCTTTACAGTATTATATAGCTGGGATGAAAACCATCCCCTTTCTCCTCCCACTCCCTCACCACAAAAATCCAGAAAAGGATGCTATTATCTATTAAATTAGGTATCCAGATTAGTTTACAAAAGCATATATACTTTTAAAATAATCTCATAATTCTTATAATCCAATCGGACTGCAATAATTTATAATTTTATAGGCCTTATCTATATGATCTGATGCATAATTTTAAATGCAGAAATACTTGCAAGCTAAAATGACCATTTTGAGTATACAGATTGCAATGTATTAGTATATGCTTAGATCATAATACGGCTGAACTGTAGTTTTGTTCACTATGTGTAAAAGAGAAATGTAACTTACGTTCAGAGTTTGAGTGCAATGTTGAAATGATCCAATACCAAATTGTACACATGCATACAAATACACAGCTTCATTATTTTTACATTGAATTCCTTCAGCTCTAACGGCATCTATATGAGGTTTAATCCCAGGTAATTTCTGAATATTTGGAAACAGTATGATGAGACTCAAACATGTGTTTAATTGTGTGCTTTGCAGCCCACTTTAAGTGAGCATTTAAAGTTATTGTTAATTGTGGCTACTCTTTGCTAAAGCTTCCCATCAGCAGATCTCGCTCCAATTTCCAAAGGAAGGCAGCACCATAAAGCAGAGACTCCAGGCCCATCGGCGGCTCTACAGGACACATTAAATATGTGCATAAATCATTGCAGGATTAAGGTCCAAGTCAGTTTGGAGTTACTAACTGAAAGCTTTCCTTTCTGCAATAAACTAACATTCGGCTCATCAAAAATGAACCCCAAACCAGACAAACCACATTTGGAAAAAAATTCAGCTGGTGTAAACCAGTTGTACCACAGTATGAAAACTCTAAAGTGGCCATAGACAACATGGCCAATTTTAAAATGCATCACCATAAAGAAAGCAAGCACCCGCTCTTCCAGTCCAAAGCCCTGAAGGGATGTATTTTTTTCCTGAAACAATTATAAATAACTAAAAAAAAAAAAGGATTTGGTATGAAAATGCCTCCCACACAGCCATCTCCACAGCCCTGCTAATGTGTTGCTGTAACGCTTTCTGTGAGTGATTATATATTTCAGCTTTCACACACCCGCTGAGTTCAGTCATTTACTTCGATTAATTTAAACGTAGTTACAAATAAACATTTGAACAATATAGGTAAAACGTGATTTTATTTTATTTTTCAATTTTGTGCTTTATTCACGTCTTCCTGCTCTTCCACCAGAGAGACACATCTCCCTCTCCTCAATTTGCAAAGACGAGCCTTGTCACTCTATTACTCTTAGCCTGAACCTGGGAGATAATAGGGCAAATTTGACAAAACCTGTGCAGGAAATGAACACTCATTCATTTATTAGTGAGTCTCACTGGGCACGATTAAACTTGTAATAAAAAAGTTATCGAAAGGAAAAGAACAAACCTACTGAATTAGAAACACAGAGGCTGGTGATGTCTTCAGCTTTTTCACTAATTCCCAACAGGTTGTTAATGGACAGCATCGCTCCCAGCTACAGGGAATTAAGGAGTTAACACTTAAGGCTGACAGGGAGAACAAATTATGATCCCACTGTACAACATTACTTGCTCAGTATTGCTGCCAAGGGGCAGCAAAGGTTGGGGACCAGTGCACTAATCTTATTGCATAATTATAATATTACCTTTCAACCCATTTCTGGGAAATCCTGAAGCTCCGCACAAAGTGTAGGTGACTACAGCAATCCGGAGATAAGCAACACTGGCTTTGGGAGGCTCATTTCCCTAGCCTAGAAGTGATTACACAGGATAATTGGAGATGGTTAGTGGAGGTGTATGTATCTCTGGTAAATTCTTGATATGGTACTTTGTACCCTGCATTTTCAATTTATGGGATAAGTACGTGAAATACTGAGACTAGGTATCTTGGGAGATTTTAGGAATATAAATAAACAAAATATACTTTGGAAAGCAAGTTTGAGAATAGTTTTCATATTCAATAATAAATTACTTTTCAAATGTTCATGCATTTTATGATTAATGCTATTAGTTGTTAATTAGCTAAATAAATATGATTAACTGTGTGAATTTCTCAACCTTCCTATCTGTTGCTTAGATAAACGGTTACATAGTGAATGCTTTATTACATACATAAAAATGTCTCATGTTATAATGCATAAGTACATATTGATGTTACATTTCCTTGCTGTGATATATGCATTAAGTCCCAGGCTACTTTGAAAAGAAACTACAGATCTTAATAATTTATGTTCCAAGTTTTAGCCAGGATTATCAATGGTAGCTTTTGAGCTTTTTCTTTTAGTAACATAATATATCATAGTAAAAATGCACAGACAAGCGATGTGTCAGTTTGATTTTTTCCACCTGATTCAGCAACCCAAAATTCAGACACAGCAGTTTAAGCAGAGTTGCACACTGAAGAATTTAAGTCTAAGCATTTAATCTGTTCTTTCCATAAATTTCTGCTGCTTGTGCTATTATAATGATGTTACCAGAGGAAGTTTATTTATACCACAGATTTTCAGCATCAGCACATTCAGAATACAACAGCAATCATTCATTCAATAGCTAAGAGCAATGTAATAATATCATCACTAACACTCTAAATATCAAAAGAACATTTAGAGAAAAGACAACAGAAAATAAAGTCACTTTGAACAATCAGTAACACAGAATTCACTAAACCCAAAATGTATCTTTTAAATACACGTACACACAAGCCAGCACAGAAATAAACAGCAATTATGCACAGCTATTTTGCAGCAACAGGTTGCATATAATTAAACAATAATAAATAAGGGGATCTTTATGGGCCCATTAATAGGAACATACACTCTAGAGAGCAGCATTTTAAGATCTTAAGCCTTGTGCATCCCAAAACACCTAAAGAGATTTTGTTCATGAGCAAACTATAGCCAGCATGACTGTAAAGCAGCGGGGGCAAACCTGACACTGCTCTGTCTAGACTATGCACAACAGGATTGCCGTATGCAAACATGAAATGCCAAGACCAATGGTGACAGATATGAACCAGCCCCTTCTTTTTTTAAGACTATGCACCATAACTTCTTTTTTAACAGGCTCAGATCTACCATGAAAGCTGTTCTCCCTGCTGTTCCTAATGTATATCGTAAAGAGCTACCGAGAACAGCACTTTAAGGAGTCACTTGTCATTCTCTCTTCCCTCCTCTGCCTGCTTCCCCAGTATTTAGATAATAATGGATCTGGTTAAAATCATAAAGTCCAAGAACATACTGCAGAAGGTTAAAAAGGCTAGACCTGTAAAAGCATGGATAAAGACTTCTATTGAAAATGATGTTAACAAAGCGATACTCTCAGAAGGTGAAGAAGTGGTTAGTCCTGTGTGTACCCGTGTTTTAGAAGAAAAAGTAAATTATTTCTCCTTATTTTGCAGCGTGTGTGGGTGTGAGTGTGTGGTGGAGGGGAGAAGTACAGCTTCAGAAAATGAAAGGGTGAGCATTGGGAAGGGGAAAGGCAATGCAAGTCAGAATAAAGTTTGTTCGAGCAACAGGAAACGTGAACACCGAGCTTGTAATAGGTTCCTACAGGGCTTCAGTCAAAATGGAGGTGTAGATGAGGACCACTGCGTATGGCCAAAATGCTGCCTGGCACAAGGGGAGAAATCACATTACTCTTCCAAGAGGACAGGCAGCTCAAAGGTGCCGATGTGTGTGTTAGCCATGGACGTAGAAGCGTCTCAATGGTGATGCAGATAGTGTCTAAGTACAGATCTCCTAGAGCTACCTGTGAGCCCATACTAAACATGAAGGAGGAGAGTTTTCCAGATGAACTGGAAGGAGTCTATGTGGTGCTCTTCAAGATGCTTATTAGGCATACATCCGCAGTATAAGCAGCAGCATGGGAAAAGAAAGAGCTGGGTTGAAAAGGAAAAAGACGGTCTCCTAAGCAGATATGATGTCTGAGCACAGAAGCCTCTTCAGTAGTTGACAGTACTGACTAAAAATTGGTAGACAGGGAACACAGAGGTTTTTAAGGACCCTTAATGTGAATGCAGGTAACATATTTGATGAAGCAGAATGAATGAGGGCAATAGAGAAGTTCATAAAGTTGGGCAACCTAAAGACAGTCTGCAATCTTTCCAATAGTTTCCTCAAAAGCTCTGAAAGGAACAGGCCTGGTCATGTCAAAGCCAAAGAAAATGAAGCTCTAGTGGCTGAGATGTGAGATGAAGAGAGACGGGAAAAGAGCTTTGGCTATGAGAATGACCTGGAAAGCCAGTATCATGGAAAGGCAGACAAAGCTGCAAGACTTGTGCATTCAACCTGGGTGTGAGGAAGGAGACGTACATGTTGAACACGACAGCTGGAGAGCCCAGATGAGATGATAGTGTGGCTCACAGCAACTGAGTAAAGGAGGTAGTGAATCACTGGTTTTGAGTAAAAGGAGCTTGAGCTGGTGGAAAGACATCTGCAGAGTTACACGCTGAGATTTTAGCAGGACATAAGGACTGGGACCCATCCGACTGAGTGTAGATGGCTACAGCTGTGCCAGTTGTTCATGGATCTCAATAGACAGTGGAGCTGTAGTCAACAGAGCCAATGGAGTCACATGCACAATTCACATTTTGAGGATCAGACTAATTGCCCCAGACCCCCTTGACTCTCTTGTCTAGATCTCCACTGACTGGAAAAAGAGCCCATGACAACTATGTCAAATGTCAACATCTACCTTGTAAGATTGCCTGAAGT
>VYZW01055445.1:3377-14346 GCA_013401315.1 Balaeniceps rex
CTCTGTTCCTCTTGTGAAATTTGCCTATCCTAAAACATTAAACAAAGATGACTACAAAACGAAATGCAGAATTAGTTAAAAGCATTACAGCAAAACTAATTTTTTCAAAGTTTGCTGGATTTGGACTCTAAATAGAAATACAGTCTGATAGATTGGTTAAACATAACTGTCACAGNTGTTAGGGTTTGATGAAGATAGCATGTTTCAAATTATGTTAAAAAGATTCACAGTAAATACCACAGAAAAATCTCTTGCATGAATTTCATGTTAAAGTACGACTGTCTTTTACGTTCTGAATGCATTAAGGACTACAGCCATTTCAAATTGTCTATAAACACCTAAAAATATACATATACCATGCGGAAAAATAAGTTATTGTATCTATGATAGACAAGTGTTACTGATATGTGCTGATCAATAACCAGTCAAAAACAAAATTAACTTCTTACCACTCATCAGTGAAGTCCAGTTTTATTGTGCTTGTAGTCGTTCCTTCTGTACTGTAGTGCAAACTTAAAACTGGTTCACCTGTTCCTGTTCGTGGCTTATCGCTCTCTGTAAATACGGGGTTGATAAAGTTTGGATGGGCACCAGTAATATACATAAATCTGTTACCATTCTGAAGATTCATTTAATTATCCTAACAAAGGCCAAATGTGGTAGTAACATGTACAATGCCTATTTAAGATCTCTTACAGCCCAAGCAAAAAGTTAAAAAGTTTCAGAGTAAACACAACGCATTTGCAATGCTTTAAAAATGGCCTAAAATTATTTGTATTTATAAGAGCAAACAAAGAAGATGCTGTCCTTCAACATGCCGGTAAATAAAATTGCAGATAGGTATGTGTACACACAGTATTATCCTTTACAAGCAGATCCTTTTTCTATCAACTATATTAATAATAAGAATATAAAATGGTTTTGGAAGTGGTGTTCAGTCTTTTTTTGCCTCAGTAAATACACATGAAAAAAGATTATGAGATCTAGACACAACCAGTGGTCTAGAAAAATCACCATCCCCTTTACTTTTTTTCCTACTTGGAACCCAGTCAACTACCAATATCCTTAGACCTGCTGGAAATTGTCAGCTAGTTGTCATAAAAACACTGTAAATTCATGTTCTGAGAGCTTCGGGTTTAAAAAACCTTTCATATTATAATAACGGTAAGCAGAAGGGGACATACTTGCAAAACAAACTATTCACGATGTCCAAAAGCAACAGAAGTGAATCAAATAGAAAACCACTGCAAGTCTGCCAAACATCTGCTGCATATACAGTTCTAAGGGTGTTCAGTGGGCCCCTTCAAAACAGAACTGCTCAATGACATCCATCCACCCACCACTCTTGAGTAAAATTCATGGTCACAATCTATCTAGACGCATGGCACAATTGCCATTAATACTGAAGTTGGCCTTGGGCAACAGTAAAAAGTTAATGGGAAGTACCATCAGATTAAGCCTCAATACAGAGGTGCCATTCTCTCAGAACTCAGATGGGAGTTTACTGAGTATTAAGCACCACTCAGATGACCACTAAGTAGCCTGTGTAGTCTTGCTTTTCATGAATGCTGAGCTTGTTATCTCAGGACTGTTTGGACAAAACTACGCCATATTGTCTTTGGTTTATAGAGTACAGAAATTTGACTATAAGTATAGTATTGGCAGCAGACTGACACTTATTATAAAGTAAAAGCTTCAGATCATCTTTGGGTAAACATCAGTTAAAATCTAACGTTCAATTCAAGCACAAACCTACAAATTCCCCCACTAAAAAGGCTGTTATTAAAACAGTAATGGCTACGATACTGCCACAGGGTATTTATTTTAAAAAATACCATTAAGTTATAGGAACTATGACATAGCACATAAGAATTTAACCTAATGATCAAGGCTCGTATTTTTAAACTGCTGCCAGGCAGAAGCCCACTCACAGGATCAGAGCAGTGATCAGCTGCTCCAAAGAACTTTAAATATGTATTTCTACATATTCTGAAAAGAAATTAAAAAAACAAAACACAAAAACACTGTAAGAAAAATTGAAATATTTTTACATGAAAGAGAATTAACCAATTACAATGATGATTCTAATAATACATAAGGCATGGGCCTCGTTCTATGCAAAGAAAAGCTCATAGCCTCTCTAAAGTAAAGGTTCCAGTTACACTCTTGTTAGAGTGGAGCAAGGATAAAACTGATCAAAAGCAAGGTTTCCTGTTCCTGAAATGAACTAAGAAGGGAAAGAAATGTAAGAAAATATTTTATAGTGGCATATATAGATATTTTGAACAAAAATGCCATGTTCTTTCTTAACTAAACAGGTGCCTTCTCTATTTTTTGGCAACCTACCAGCAAGCATCTCTTAGTATAAAAGTCTGTTCAAACTTTGCGCACCCCTTCCTAAGCAAGTACAAATACTGATCGTTCCAACATACCGCACAAGTCATCAAGAGCTGGACACTGAAAGAGTGAAAAATGACATAGTTGGAGAATTCTTTACCTTCCTTGTAATAGGTACAGAAAAGACATATCTTTGAATTGGGAACCCAGATAGGTAAAGACAACTTACTGCGCTGAATAGTCCAAGACAGCCACCAAACAATGACTATACGGTAACTTGATACTGCTATGCAACATTTGCTTCTGCACAAAACTAGTTAGTATTACTGACCAAAGTAACCAAACATCGCTATACTATAATGAACCTAATTGAATATTAGGCTTGTGTTATAAAGCTCCGAACATAGTATCATAACAGTGCTTTCCTGTCGTAAAATCTCAACATCAAAAAATTTAACCAAGATGCATAAAGACTGTCCTCTGACTACGCTTACTGTGGAAGCAATGCTTACATTTATTCACACTCAAAAAGTTGGAAGAATTGCTGTAGGCTTATCCAAAGAGGGCACTGACTAGCTGAGAAATTATTTTTACAAATTTCTGGAGACAGATAGCTGTTAAACCATACTGTGTAATAGCTTTTTCTTAAATCTACAATAACACGAGCTACAATTTGGATTGGGTCAGTTTCTTCTTTAAACTAGCTTTAGGGCATGAAATTGACACTAATAAGAACAAGAAACTTTTTAAAAGACAGATGAGACGAATCTGATAATAAACTGTACAGAATTATTTGTGTAGTTCACTATTTAATATTAAACTTGCACTGCTAATGAAAGCTGAATGGGAGCCTCTGTGAAGAAAGCTAATAAGCTTTGCCTAGTACATAATTGAACATTCTTTTAGAGAAGCGACATAAAATCCAGAAGCTGTGAACTCATTGTTTTCAAGAACAATGTGATTGCTAAAGACTGACTAGATCAGAATGAAGCACTGTTCTCTTTCACTACTATGTTCATCCCATCGGGCCAGATCTACTTCACATTGATAAAAAATGAAGGGAAGAAGAGGAAAAGTTGTACAGCTTCTGTGAGTTAGGGTGGAGCTATTGCCAAAACTATTAATCTGATTACAAACTCTAGTAGGGTAATAATTGCTCCAAGAGAAAGTTGGAGCTTGTCAACATGTTACTAAACTTTATTCCAAATTCCTCAAAAATACCTGAAACTTGGATTTTACAGCCAAACACATTATACTTTAAAGATACTATGAACAACTTACAGTCTTATTTCATAAGCAACCCTGTCCTAGAACAGACACTCCCATGAAATGGTCCGTTCTCCAGGCACCTACAGGAGGAAGGTACTTTTAAACTACCACTCTTAAAACTGAAGATGAAATTTCATTCATAACCTTATTTTAAAAAGAAACACCCACCACAACTGAAAGAAATACCCCTCATGCACACTTTTTCCCGTAGAAAGTGAACCTGTGCAAGTGTAACTTCACAAAGACTGGGGCTCTTAACTATGAAGTGGTAAGCGCATAAAGACAGATTTACAGATTGCATTACCTAGCTAAACTAACATTGTAAAAACTTCAAGCTAGTTTCCCACATCTCAAATGTTGCCCTATTCACTAGTCTATTGGCAACCCCATGAGAAGAGGATAGATCAATTTTCATGAAAAACTTCCAAAATAATTCCTATCCAGCACTAATCATGAGCTCCTCATAAGAAAGTCAGCCTTGTACATTCTGAAGATAGGGTTATATTCTGGGTGAAAACCAAAGAGAGTTACGTCTGAAGGGAGAAAAATTGATCCAAAGAGGAGAAAGTAAGTGGTGTATTTCATAGAATCATAGAATGCTTTGGGTTCGAAGGGACCTTTAGAGGTCATCTAGTCCAACCCCCCTGCAGTGAGCAGGGACATCATCAACTAGATCAGGTTGCTCAGAGTCCCGTCCAACCTGACCTTGAATGTTTCCAGGGATGGGGCCTCCACTACCTCTCTGGGCAACCTGTTCCAGTGCTTCACCACCCTCAGTGTAAAAAATTTTTTCCTTATATCTAGCCTAAATTTCCCCTCCTTTAGTTTAAAACCATTAGTCCTTGTCCTGTCACAACAGGCCTTACTAAAAAGACTGTCCCCATCTTTCCTATAGGCCCCCTTTAAGTACTGAAAGGCCGCAATAAGGTCTCCCCGCAGCCTTCTCTTCTCCAGGCTGAACAGCCCCAACTCTCTCAGCCTGTCCTCGTAGCAGAGGTGCTCCAGCCCTCCGATCATTTTTGTGGCCTCCTCTGGACCCGCTCCAACAGCTCCATGTCCTTCTTGTGCTGAGGGCTCCAGAGCTATTTCAGAAAATAGGAAACCCATGGGAAGGCTTAACACATGACAATGCATCAGAAGCAGCTGAACTCGGAGGGAAGGGTGGAGATTCCTTTATCTAGTGAGGAATACTGACTGAACAACATTACACTGATACCAGTCAGTATAAGGCACAATGACATCTAAGGGAAGACCAAAAATCAAATAATTCTTTGGACCAGGCTAATCTATAGCCCAAGGCATAGAATTTCTTTGTCTAGATTCCTGTACTAATTAGATGTAGTACTGCACTTTACCAAAGGAGGCAGTACAGACCACACTGTGCCTTACAACGAAGCACAGGTCTGAAGTCTTGAGCTTTTACCTGCAGAGCTCACTGTAGATCTGGAAAGCTCTATATGCATACCAACACTCAAAACAGTTTGTCTGACTGGGAGACAGAGCTAATTAGCTGGGACACAACACACGCCAATACAGTTTTCAAGGACTTATGGTACGGTTTATGAGGAACTAACTGTGCCATAGCTGATACACCAGCTTGTTCTGAGCCAGCTCAAGTATCTGTAACGTGGCACTGAACAATCATATATGGACATCACCACAAGGGATTACTAAACCCTCACACTAACTTGCAAATATCTAGAAATATCAGTAATGAGTATGGCTTCTGCACAGGTCAGAAGCAGCATTAAGATGGTACAGGATGCATACACACATAGAATCATAAAATCATTTGGTTGGAAAAGACCTTTAAGGTCATCGAGTCCAACTGTACCTATCCACTACTAAACCGTGTCCCTAAGTGCCTCATCTACCCGTCTTTTAAATACCTCCAGGGATGGTGACTCGACCACTTCCCTGGGCAGCCTGTTCCAATGCTTGACAACCCTCTCCGTGAAGAAGTTTTGTCTAATATCCAATCTAAACCTCCCCTGGCACAACTTGAGGCCATTGCCTCTTGTCCTATCACTTGCTACTTGGGAGAAGAGACCAACACCCACCTCGCTACAACCTCCTTTCAGGTAGTTGTAGAGAGAGATAAGGTCTCCCCTCAGCCTCCTCTTCTCCAGGCTAAACAACCCCAGGTCCCTCAGCCGCTCCTCATAAGACTTGTGCTCTAGACCCTTCACCAGCTTCATTGCCCTTCTCTGGACACGCTCCAGCACCTCGATGTCCTTGTGCTGAGGGGCCCAAAACAGAACACAGTACTCCAGGTGTGGCCTCACCAGTGCCAAGTACAGGGGAAGGATGACTTCCCTGGTCCTGCTGGCCACACTATTTCCGGTACAAGCCAGGATGCCGTTGGCCTTCTTGGCCACCTGGGCACACTNACTTCCTCCCAGCTTAGTGTCATCTGCAAACTTGCTGAAGGTACACTCGATCCCCTCGTCCAGGTCATTGATAAAGATGTTAAACAGAACCAGCCCCAACACTGAGCCCTGGGGAACACCACTCGTGGCCGGCCTCCAACTGGATTTAACTCCATTCACCACAACTCTTTAGGCCTGGCCATCCAGCCAATTTTTTACCCAGCAAAGAGTATGCCTGTCCAGGCCATGGGCAGCCAGTTTCTCCAGGAGAACACTGTGGGAGATGGTGTCAAAGGCTTTACTGAAGTCCAGGTAGACAACATCCACAGCCTTTCCCTCATCCAATAAGCAGGTCACCTTGTCATAGAAGGAGATCAGGTTAGTCAAGCAGGATCTGCCCTTCATAAACCCGTGTTGAGTGGGCCTGATCTTCTGGTTGTCCTGGATGTGCTGTGTGATGGTACTCAAGATGATCTGCTCCATGACCTTCCGCGGCACTGAGGTCAGACTGACGGGCCTGTGCACTTCAAAGTTACCAAGCTAGTTCTTTGGCTTCAGGATCCCTCTTTAATCATACCAATTCAGGCAGTACCTTACAGTCATAACATTGCCTTTACACTGCAACAAATCTAACAGCCACCCTCCATTATTACAATCACAGTAAAAAAAAAAAAAAATTTTCAAAATGCACTGTAGATCACTGTAATCCATTTGAAACCATTTTGTACAGATGGGAATGACTTATAGCTTCTGCTGGACTGTCAGAATAATGGCATTATAAATGTATATGTTTGTAATAAGTATCAAAAGATCTCTAAACCCAGAAACAGTCTTAAAACATAAATGCCAACAAAAGAGACTGGTCCAACAGAAGACAGCTGATTCAGTACCAAATTAAGAAAAGATAGGAATAAGAAAGAAAAAGCATTTCTATATAAAAAGAACTGATATGACTTCCTTCATGAGCCATACTTTTTTGAGATTTCTGTTCAAATATGAAGTGAAACTAATGCAGTTTAACTTCAAAAATCCAATTGGATGTCAGCAGATTATTCTTTCTGGTTATTATTTGGACAACAGATTTCCTAATAAGTTACCTTCTTTTCCAAATTCCTAGTTTTCCAAACTAGAAGTAACATTCTGTGTCTCTTCAGGTGATCCTTACCATCGCAACAGAAAAACATTGCCTGAAAACAATCAGAGAACTGTTCTACCAATGAAGTCTGGATAAAAAAAGTGTATTTTGGGTTTTTTTGCATATTAAAAAACCTGAAGTGCTTTTATGAGAGGAAACCTCTTCACATTAGTTCAAGTGATTTCTTAACGCAGGAAAAAATTATTAGAAAAGACTCCCAAGAGTCTATTACAACTATGGGTCTATTACAACTATGTAATTAACAACAGTAATACACAAACTAGTTTTTAAGGCAACTGACCCTGCTTGAAGAGGAATCTGATGCAGATTTGGGAACTGATTTCTGGGACCAAAACTTCTGGTTTTATCTTTGTTGTCAGATGGGCTTAATTCACAACTTCAGGGAACAACTTCTCAGTTTTCCAAAATTTTTGCAGTTGTAAGAACTTCAGTAAACATACAGACTTTCTATGTTAATTCTAGTTTATTCTAGTCTCATCAAATAATGCTTTATTCTGAGTTCATAACAGAGACCATAACTTGGCCACTAATTATAAAAGCAAGTCTTCCAGCTAAACCTGACTATTGGAGTGATACAGACTACTGAATCATGAATAATTAGCAAATTTACACATTAAGGCATAAGGCTATTTCATCACAAAATGTAATTCCACAAAATGAATTTATTTTGTCAATATAAAACACAGCTTGATTTTTTCCCAATGTTCTGGCATCCTAAAATAAACCATAATCTCAACACCTGCCAAACAGACTATTTTTCAGAAATGATATTTCAAAATGGCATTCTAGTTTAGAATGTGAAACAAGATGAAACAGCCAGCTCTTTTGTGGGATTTGAGCTATTAAATCTCTACAGAGGCTTTGCTATGGAAGTAAGCATAATGCAGAGTGTATGGAAATCTATTTTTAAATTACCATCTATCACTCATTAATTATTCAGGCATAAATATTCACTGCAGATGACATTGGTTCAGCTGGAATAGGGTCACCTATGGACCACTTCACTGCTCACAATTTGAAAACTGATGAATAATGGGCATAGAGAAAGCTCACAAGTGTTCTTTCTACCACCAGCCCATAGGGCATCTACAGAGAAACACTAGTACTTGTTTAGCAGAAGGACTGTAGGACAAGGGGTTACAGAGGTACGATGCACCTAAGTGCAATAGGTGCTCGTGAGTTACTCAAACTGTGCAAGTATAACAAAGCTGCACATCTCTCTTGCATAAGATAAATTAATTTGGCATTATATGATTAAAAGTTACTTCAATCTTGATATTTGCATTTTGATCCAAGAAGAACCATTCAGAAAAAGACTGTTTAAAGAATTATTTTTACTTTGCATTTAAAAAAAATATTCTAAATGTCTGTAGAGTACATAAGACGTTTACTGTACCTACATTGAATGCATTAAGAATTGAGCATAGGATGGCTTTTGAAAACAACAATTAACCTTACTCTGTTACTTGTATTGAGAATTAAATAATTAATGAGTTTCCAGCAGATCTGCTTACAGAATTCTACTTTATGCAGATGAACAGAATTTTTAGACTGTTTATCATCATGAAATGCAATTTTAAAAGGAAGCATTGCAATCAACTATGGCTGGGTATAGCGCATTTCCTGTCACACGCACCCTGTTGCTCATCAAGTGACATGGATCCAAGCTGTTTGTTAACCACAGAAGAAGGAGAATCTGAAACAAAAACGAGATTTCAACTTAAAACATAAGCAGCAGAGAACTGCACAGCAATGTCACGATCATATGTTAGTTTAAAATAAAAAATAAAAAGCAGCAACATAAGGAAGCTTTGGGTTTGTTTTATGAGCAGCCAGCCATATTGCATTTTCTAGGCATGACAGAAGCAAAGCCACTTGTTTCAAATCATTATGTATTTCTTTAGGTAGTCATTGAACAGCCTGAAGCTTGCTGACATGTCGATATTAAAGATGCCTGTCCATTACCGAAGATTTTACTATGTTCTTCAAATTTATAACATGTCAGGAAAAACACTGAAGAGTCATGACTCCTAAAGCCTTTGTTCCAAGTAACAAATGACACTAGTATTTCAAACCATGTGCTAGATGTAAATTTCAGAATATTTATACTTCAACATAAAATACTCAATGGCATACCAGTATCTTCAATATTTATACCTATGAGCATAAAATGTAAAAGATGAGACTGTTCACATATATAACAGCATATAGACTGGTTTTAAAACATTAAAGCACCAAAATACATCCCACTCATATGACAGTGCGATAGTTCTGCATTCCTAGATGCTATACCTCTATGGCATATGATGACTGAGAACATGTCTTCATGAGTTTATCACAGTACCACACCAGTCAATCTTATAAAAATCCTCATCTATGCATGGGGGGGTGGGAATTGAAAACCCCAGCAGTTAAGTGCATTTTTTTCCACTGGACCCTACCATTTAGTAACTATCACCAACACTGCATTCATTGTGTAGACAAATGACAGATGCAACGTTCAGTATCTTCTGTGAGTCTATTTTCCTTGTCACCTCTGAAAACCAGATCTTACTTCTGTATGATCTTAAGATGAACTGATGTACATAAATCAGTGCAGTATTTCAAATACATTGGCTAGGCTACCATATCGTGGTTCCGTTTGTTAATCTTCTGTTATAAACAAATTCATGCTAAGCTAAAAGGATTTAATATCCTGTATTTTAAACTGAGTCATAGTCTGCCAATATCACAGCATGCTAAAGGAATTTTAACATAAATTCAAATCCTATACAAGGAAAGCAATGAAATAATACACTCTGTCCTACAGGAAGCTCACTTCCAGGTTTGGGCCAGAATCACCAGCATGACCTATTTTGTAGTACAGCCATAAAACCTGCTAAATTGACAAAGCTGATTTAAATATATATCCTCAAATGATAATTCATTCCCAGTCATTGGTGCAAGAATCACAGTCTGTTCCTTCGTTACACTGATACCTAGCATAGGGGAGGGGAGAAGGAGTGAAGAACAGAGACCAGGAGAGTCTGAGGCAAGTTCAGCGTGTTTTGGAGGCTGGCTTGTTTTGATAACTGGGCTTATATATTTTATTTCTGTAACTGGGGAACTTAAAATTGGTCCTGTTTTGTCTTCTCCTTTGTTCAGCCATGCCCATGCCTTGCACCAAACGCACCTAAGCCAGACCACAGAATTTATCATCTAGATCTAGATGGGATGTAGCTCTTAAGTATGAGACTTCTAACATTAATATATTTCACTTTCCAAAACTGAAGTGTGCTTTACATATAATTTCTAATTTAGAAGAGAAGTATTTACAGTGGAGGGTTTTGGTTTTTTTTTTTGTTTTTTTTTTCAATGAAGTAGTATTCCACTTTTTAGAATGTAAATCAGAGCAAAAAGCTGGTGTAAAGATGCACCATGTCATAAGATAATCTACCTGTATTCCAGCTGACTCAGCACAAGAATTGGTACGCCTCTCAAGGGCAGGCTGGCTTTGATCACCAACTCACAGTTATGAAGCCCGTGACTGGGATTAACTTATCAAAAGTGCTAAAGCGAGGGGAGATCTTGGACAGCAAGCTGAGAAGCCTAATGACAGAAGACAGTGATTCTCGGTCGCACTCTGTTCTTGCACTCCAATTCTTTCTATAAGCTTATATGTCCTTTTTTAAAAGGCACATCATGCTGCCAAACATTTTACTTGGCTGGAAAAGCTAATCTCATCAGCTCTTTAATTCAGACCAAGATGAACAGAATAAATATGACTGAACTAACATTTTAATTATAAACATAAGAAATTACAGTTACTACCCTTATCAGCACTTCCAAATTTTATTAA
>VYZW01055450.1:0-15640 GCA_013401315.1 Balaeniceps rex
TCCAGCCACTCCTCCCCAAGCCTGCAGCGTTGCATGGGGATAGTTCCAGTGTGGTTCCTTGGAGAATGTTTCTTTCTCAAACCATCTCCTCCATCTGCTCTGGCAAAGCTGACCAGCAGCCTGTGAGGTTTGCTGCAGCTGAAATCAAAGATCCCTCTCAAACCTGCCTGCCTGGAGCATTGAGGCAGCTTCAAAGCGAGCGAGGCTGTTATCCGTCAGGAAACACTTTGGACCAGGTATGAAAGGTGCCGTCTCAAGCAGTAACAAAGCTTATGATGCTGCTGAATCAAAAAAAAAAGAAAAAAAAGCTGTTCAACCAAAATGTCTTATCGAGAAAGCAACCACCCGGCTGCTTTTTCATAAAAATCTCTATTTTCTCATCTGGGATTCAGGATGGAAAATTGATTTCTCTTCATTTTACCTGTTTATAGATTTTCTTTGTCAGCCAGCACCTCGGTCTGCTCTCTCACCCTTGTTCTCATGTTCCAGCGCCCTGAGACTCGCGATATTTTTTGCAGATTTAATTGCCTGAGAGTGGGGGGATAGTTTTGGTAGTCTCAGATGGGTGATTCTGCAGCAAAATACAGGAGGCTTGGCAGGGCTGCATTTGAACATTAGCCTTTTTTATCACCTTCTTATTAAATTTCCATTCAATTTTAGTGCTCCAGAACCTTAAAAAAAAAAAAAAAAGAGAGGCTAAGACACCATAACTTTTTGTGTTGCCATGTTTAAACTTCGGCATGCAACTCTGGGGGAGCTGCAGCCCCTTGGACTCGTTGCCCGTGAAATTTGGCTGCTCTTAAACAAGACTGCCCTGGATCTCACCGATGTTTGTGTTGCTTTTATCAATGGTCCTGCTGGGGAAAAGCACCCATCAGGGTCAGGCAGCAGGAGATCAGGGTGGATGTAAAATCAGCAAGCTGGTGCTCGCTGTTTCCAGCAGCTGGAGAACTACTCTTACCTGCCAATAATTACTCTAGGGTATTTTAAATACAGATAGTGTAAGATACTTATTTTGCTTGTTGGATACATTCTGCTTTAGCCTGGAGAAGAGGAGGCTGAGGGGAGACTTCATCGCCCTCTACAACTGCCTGAGAGGAGGTTGTGGTGAGGTGGGGGTTGGTCTCTTCTCCCAAGGAACAAGCGATAGGACGAGAGGCAATGGCCTCAAGTTGTGCCAGGGGAGGTTTAGATTGGATATTAGGAAAAACTTCTTCACGGAGAGGGTTGTCAAGCACTGGAACAGGCTGCCCAGGGAAGTGGTGGAGTCCCCATCCCTGGAGGTATTTAAAAGCCGGGCAGACGAGGTGCTTAGGGCCATGGTTTAGTGGTGGACAGGTACAGTTGGACTCGATGATCTTAAAGGTCTTTTCCAACCAAATGATTCTGTGATTCTGTGTGATTCATGGGCCTGGTTCTTTAGGCGCAGGTCTGCGGGGTGTTTCTGTTGTGACCGAGCAGCAGTGGCTGGCTGGAAGGGGTGATGCGGCATTTATTTTTAAGCCTTCCTCTTTTCTACATGAAGATTTTATATGTGAAACTTGACAATTCGTTGTTGTTGGATTCTCATGTTCAGCCAGCCTTCAATATGAGATGGGTTTGAGGGGAGGTATCTGGCAGGATTCTTCCTGTTCTTGCAGATGGAAGTGGTGAAAATATGTTTTTTATTTTCCTTCTTTCTGCAAGAGACTTCCATCCACATTTTGTGGTAATTGCCAGTATTTTCAGTACTTCAGGTTTTTTTGCCGAGTTTTGCACAGAAGGTTATCGTATTTGGTTTGCAAATCGTATGGAGATTATTTTCAAAATGATATTTTATCAGACCCTGGGAAGCGAGTTTATAAAATATGTAATTAGGTATCTATTCTAAGAATGCTATTTAGCTTGCATGTGGTTCTCAAACTTTTTCAGTTATTATTGGCATACATAGAAACTCCGTTTGTTTTAAACGCTGTAAGAAGTCAGCAACGCGGTACTAGGCATTTATAAAATCCCCCATCGGTGTTCACTGTATTCCCCCCAAAGTCAGGAGTGGGCAGAAAACACGCATTAGCCAAGGAGAAAATGAAGTGGTGAAAGCGTGCTGTGAGTTAGCTGATGAGACCGTCCGTCCTGCATCCTTCCTTCTAAGACGTGGCCTTTGGAGATGCTGGCGTGGCTTGCACCTCCGCCTTGCAAAAGCTCTTCAGTCTCCAGATCTGCCTGTGGGGTTGTGTTTTTGGTTCTCAGAGGCTGTACTGTGCTCACTTCTCCCACCGTGGCGGCAGCAGCGAGTAACCAAGACACGCTGCAGTAATGACTGCGAGGTGACGCTGGCCGCTGACATACACAGCGTGCGGTGCCAGTGGTACTGCTGGCTTAAAGTCTTTGCAAGGTTTTACCAGGTCGCTTGGATTAATGAACTGCTGTGGCCTGCTTTATTCTTTTTTTTTTTTTTTTTCAAACTATGAGTCTGGGATATATGTACATCCCTTATTTTCTGCAGTAGACTCAAGTCTTGGCCAACTGCTGTCCTGTGCTGCTCCTTGCACTTCAGCAGCAACTGGATAAGGGACCACCAGGAATTCTTGCCTAAAATAAAGGCTGCTAGATGTGTTGTGGAGCAGAAATGCCACACTAGTATGGCAGTGGCTCGTGGAGGGGGTCTAGGATGTTGGGGTTGGACTAGATGACCTCTAAAGGTCCCTTCCAACCCAAAGCATTCTATGATGTTGGCAGGAAAGTGGTGCACCTCTGCAGGGATGCCAAGAGCAAACTGCTTTCTCCACGTGCTCTTCTCTTGCCTTGTGCCTCTGCTAATTGTTATTGCTTTGGCCATCGCAGGCGATGGCGTTAAAGCTAAAAGGAGGCTGCCAGGTTCCACCCGTAAACACATGTGTGGTCCCCATTGCATGAGAGGTGAATTTTGGGCTTCGGTCTTCACAAACATTGTGCTGGTTCATTAACGGAGCCTCTGCGTCCGTTCCCGCTCAGCGAGGTATGGGAGCCAGGCAGCAGCGCTCAAGTAAAAAGATCATTCAATAGGTAAGGCTGGTGTTAGTAACAAGCTTTATTTAGTGTCCTCACAGGGAAACTGTGGAAGCACCATCTGCAAGCCTTCGATTTTGGGAATAGCGTTTAAGAGCGGGTGCAAATGCTAAAGCAGAAAGTTCCTGATTTGCAAGCCGAGGTTGGTAATTGAGCACCTTAATAGCTAGGGGTTTGGAGCTACAGTTAATTACAGCTACAAAATTAAAGTCTCTTTAAAATCATGCACTCTACTTAACAAAGAAATTTTTTTCTTGTTTTGGGGGCTAATGAGCTGCATTCACCGGCTTTCCTGATGCTGAGCTCACAGTAGGTCTCCACAACTATTGAGAAGCAGTTCAAAAGCCAGGTATCTAATGGTTAGTAGAGGAAAATCTCCTGTGAACTTTCCTCCTCTGGGTCCTCTTACGGTCTCAGCCAGATGGCAGACAGGCTTGTGCCAGGCCTAGCGATGGGCTGGAGAAGATGCCAGCACCACAGGATGGGTCAGCTTAAGAAGCCAAGCCTGGAGCAGGACCAAGCTGAGCCCTCTGTCTGGCTGTAGAGGACATCAGGTCTTCTTGTCTGATGTTTGTCCGGTTATTGTGGGTTTTTTTTGGCCTGAAAGGAGCACAGTGACTCTGTGGCTGAGGGAGGTGCCTACGAGTGAGCCTCAGACCGTTGCTGTAAATTGGAGATGGTCCTCAGGGGTTTCCAAAGGCTCCTCTATGTGCTCTGCCAGCCCACGCACCTTTCTCTTCACCCCTCACCATCCCATGGACCACCCCCAAGGAGAGAGGGGACCTTGCTGATGCTGTGTTGCAACCTCCTGCGCTGCGGGACTGCTGTTACCAGCACAACGTCTGTCTGCTTTTCCTTTCTACCACACTAAAAGTTCCCCTGGGATATAAAGAGAGAGAAAAACCAGTCTGTCTCAGAAGGTTGCAGATGTGTCCTTCTCCTCTGTTTTGCAAGGCAGCCCCTGAATATCCAAGTTTGTATCCAGGGCACATTTATGAGTATGGCTTCGTGTGCAGATTAATGCCTGCAAGGGAGCGCTCGTAGCTCTGAAAACTCTCCCTGGGGAAGAGGGCAGGGCCGAGACCCCCGGAGCAAGTGGGCTTTTCTGCGTGAGAGCGCTCCCAGCTCGCCCTGGGGAACCCCTTCTGCTACGTGCGCGTCGTGGTTCGGCGCTATTTTACGCTCCCTCCCCATGGGGACGAGGGACTGCAGCAGGAGGATTGTAGCAATGGGGAATCAGACCAAACTAGGTGGGACCCCTATTTTCTCCTCCTTCCTTCACGGGTTGGAAAAGGCAATGCGCAAGCGCTGCTTATGGGGTTCCTCTCCTAAGGGTACGCTCGTGGCTTTGAAGAAACAAAGCTGGTGGGGCTGGTGGGGGTGTGCACGCCGTGGTGCCAGGCCACCCTGCTGCCTGCTTGGCCTTCTCGTGGCACCCTGCGTGAGTTGAGGCTGCCTGTGGTGGAAGTCTGGGAGGAGGAATAAATGTTTTGGGTTTGGTGTTTTTTTTTTTTTTTTTTCTTCTCTTTCACATCAGTGCTCCCGCATGCTTTACCAGAGTGCATGTTTACGCCTTTTTGTCTTTCCAGGCATTGCTTTTAACTTTTCGATCGATTGCTGCAGCTCTGTAACAGGCTGACGACTCGCCCGTGCCTCTTTGTGATCTGCTCCCAGTCATGTTGAAACGCCGCCGCTCTATGGGGGCCTCCCTTTGAAAAGGCGTCTTCAGATTTACTCTTGCTGGCTTCCCACCGTGCGCCACAAAATTCTCCCGGCGATTAGTTACAAGCAGGTGGAGATAGGGAAACCCAGGTATTCAGGGCAGCGGTTGCACTTTCAAACTGGAAATTGTTTTGAAACGTTGTTTAAAATGTGTTGGGGTCTAATCAATATCAATGATTTAGGGAGAGTAACGTAAGGCTGCTGTAGTTATTGCAAGGGAAAAGAATTACAAACACTTGCACGCTGCTGTTCCCCAAAACTTAAACTCGCTCCTAATTATACCGAAAGCTCTGAGCACCCCAACACATCATTGCATGTCTACTCGTTACCGGTGCAGTGATTGTGTAGCATTTGATGTATCGCTGCGATTCGTAATTTGCAGCATTCTTATACACAGCAGTCATCACTCCATCTATTAAATGCACCATTAGTTGCCATAGAAACTAATTTTCCTTGATTAAGTTTTTAAAATGCCACATCCATGCTCAGGTGAGGCTAACGGTGGGTGGGCAAATGCAGCCCTTTTTTTCCATAAATTACTGCTTTCAGGATTTTGCCCAGAGGTTGGTTTGGATTTTTTTTGAACAAAATTCTGCAAAGCCCCTTGCTGTTTGGGAATGAGGGCAACGTGACCAGTCCTTCTCCGTTTGTGGCTGGCTGAGCTGAGCCCACGGTCCGTGTCGGACTCGCTGGGGCTGGCTGTGTGTCCCTGTTGTGGTTTAACCCCACTTGGCAACTCAGCACCGCACAGCCGCTCGCTCGCCCTCCCCCTTGCCAGTGGGATGGGGGAGAGAATTGGGGGGAAAAAAAAAGTAAAACTCGTGGGTTGAGATAAAGGCAGTTTAATAGGACAGCAGAGGGAGAGAAAAAAAAATGATAGAATAATATATAAAAACAAGTGATGCACAATGCAACCGCTCACCACCCGCTGACCGATGCCCAGCCAGTCCCCAAGCAGCGATCGCTGCCCCCCGGCCAACTCCCCCCAGTTTCTATACTGGGCATGACGCCATATGGTATGGAATAGCCCTTTGGGCAGGTTGGGTCAGCTCTCCTGGCTGTGCCCCCTCCCAGCTCCTTGTGCCCCTGGCAGAGCATGGGAAGCTGGAAAGTCCTTGACTTAATGTAAGCACTGCTCAGCAACAACTAAACCATGGGTGTGTGATCAGCATTATCCTCATCCTAAATCCAAACCACAGCACTGTGCCAGCTACTGGGAAGAAATTTAACTATATCCCAGCCAAAACCAGGACAGTCCCGTAGGGCTGGGGGCTGCAGTGTCACCCTTTGGACCCATCCGTTTTCCAGACATTACCCCAGGAACCGAGCGTTGTGCTGTACCTGCCTGTCAGCTCGACAAGAGATGTGTAAGGACGTACTAAGGCCACTTATCCCTGCGATGCAAATAAGTTATTTGCTGTTCTATGTAGCTGGTAGGTGACATTTTATTTACACTAGTGAGGCTCTCCTGCACAGCCTGTGAGGGATGGAGCTTATCCTAATCTTCCTTGGCAGCTCTAGCCTGTGCTGGGGGGCAGCAATGACTGTGACTGTCCCAAGGTGAGGAGTGACATCGGGACCGCGGGGGGCAGAGGAAGCAGCATCTTCTGAAAGAGCAGGGACTGGCTGGGATTTTGAATTCCTGCTTGTCTACTAAAGGCTAAATGATAAAGACCTTGTTTGCCAGTATAACCTCACCTACATTGGTGTTGTTTTTTTTTTTTTTGCTCTGGGTGTTTTTTCCCATGTCTTTCACCTCCGTGTGCTGTCACACCTCGGGTTACGTTATCCTGTCGTGAGCGGTACATTCTGAGATGCAGAATGTGCTGGGTGGAGGGAGGGCAATGCCCAAGTCCTCGTCCAGTTGCTTCACTGTGGCTGCAGGGTGGCAATGGGGGCAGCTGGGGCAGTGCTCTCTGTCCCCGCCAGCATGGCCCAATGCTCTCTGACAAGTGATGGGGTCCCCACATCTGTCCCCCTGCCCCGTCCAGGCTGCAGGAGTGAGGGGAGGCAGCAGCCACCGTTAACACGCGCAGTCCAGCCGTCTGAGAGTTGTGTGCTCCCTGCTCCCGCCGAGCTGTGGGATTTGGGCTGTTTTGGGGGTGGAGCATGCCCTAATGAGCACTGAGGCTTTCTTCTGCAGAACTGTAGCAGATTCCACCCCCTCACATTCTTCTGCCACCCCTTCTCCTATGCAGCGCTATCGGACTACGTCATTTTATCCCCTTGAAATCAAGGGGCCAAGACGCGCAGTTATCGCTGGTTGTGTGTGAAGAGAGTGGCAGATAGCTTAGCCCTCCTGGAAGGCAATGCATGGGAGGATCTGCATTTGGAAGACCCCAAATTTTCTCCCTGGCTCTGTTTTGCCATGTTTTCTTTCCACTTGTAGGAGTGGAGTGCTGTGCTGATGGCCACTCTGTCAACAAGCAGCTACTCCCCTTGCAGCTGAGAGGCTGCTAGGAGATACCTTCTGCTTCCCAAGCTTGGTGCTCGCACACCCAGAGCAGAGCCAGGACTGCTGCTCCTCCCGGGCGCGTGTGGCCCTGGGGACATGCACCCTACGTGCTGGGAATTCGGGTGGCATAAGGGGATGGTCCAAGTGGCACGGATGTTCTCCCTTGGCTGCGGGGGACCATCAGGGATGCTGAGCTGGCTCACGCTGTGTGACACCTTGGTCGGAGCAGCAAGGCGCTGAGCACGCAACCCCTCCTACAGAAATGGAGGTGATGGATGTTCTCAGTGTAGGCTTGGTCCTTGAGTCCCCAAAGGTGCGTGGGCTGACCTGGGCAAGCCACGTCAGGACCGGCTGGAGTTAGCAGGGCTGGCCCAATTTGCACCTGCGTTGTTGCAGCTATTGGCCACGGTGTGTGGGTGACGGGGTTTGTGTTGCAGATTTATATTGCAGAAGAAGGAATTCTTTGATTTTAATTATCATCCAGCGTTGAGTGGTACGATGGGGCTTGAATAAACAACTGAAAGAAGCAATAGGTGAGACAGGAAAGCGGTGATATCGTAGTGGGGGGGAAAGCCTTGAGTTGCCTTGCATTTAATTTGTTGGGTTTGGCGTTTGGTTTTTTGTTTGGGGGTTTTTTGTTTGTTTGGTTTGGTTTTGGGTTTTTTTGTCCTTTCCAAAGCAAGCATGCTGAACCTAATGGTAAGGCTTAGGTGGGATGGGTAAGGCCCCTGTTGAGACATTGGCCAGCACCTTCTTGTGTGATGGGATGTCTGTGTTCCCCCAAAAAATGCAGAGCCTCTTCAGAGAAGCAGAAGGGAGCAAAGTTTTCAAATTAGAGAGGAGGATCAATAGGGAGAATACACGAGTGGGTAAAGGGCTAGCACATTTGTCCTTATCGGGGCAAAACCATGGTGCTGAGAGAGACTGAAACGTCAGTGCAGCCCAGTGTAGCTGAAGTCTTGTGAGGAGCGGCTGAGGGACCTGGGGTTGTTCAGCCTGGAGAAGAGGAGGCTGAGGGGAGACCTCATCGCCCTCTACAACTGCCTGAGAGGAGGGTGTGGTGAGGTGGGGGTTGGTCTCTTCTCCCAAGGAACAAGCGATAGGACGAGAGGCAATGGCCTCAAGTTGTGCCAGGGGAGGTTTAGATTGGATATTAGGAAAAACTTCTTCCCGGAGAGGGTTGTCAAGCACTGGAACAGGCTGCCCAGGGCAGTGGTGGAGTCCCCATCCCTGGAGGTGTTCAAAAAACGTGTAGACGTGGCACTTTGGGACATGTTTTAGTAAACATGGTGGTGTTGGGTTGATGGTTGGACTAGATGATCTTAGAGGTCTGTTCCAACCTCAATGATTCTATGGTTCTAAGTCAGCAGCAGCTTTTGCTCGGCCTTCTAATTTTGCATTTAGAAGCAGCAGCAGGGAAGACGAGGAAAAAGACTGGGTAAGACCATTACTTTCACTTGCTTATTGGGAATTTTTTTCCTGTCTCAAATGAGTGGTAGGAATAAACCAAGCTTCTAGAATTAAATAGGGTTTTGGTGGGTCCCAGCATGTCTGCGGAGTGGTTAACCGCACTTCTTTGCACAAAGCAGCACTGTTGTCCTGGGTTAGAGCGTGCCGTGCATTCAGCTTGCGATGTGCTCAGATGCACGAGTGTCGCAGTCCCAAGAAGCCTGGTGCAACCCCAGGAGTCTCTTGTATTTCAATGCTGTCCCTCACTGTGGATGCTCTGATTCCTGTCCCAGACTTTTTCCACATTTAACACTTATTTCTCTTGTCGGACAGAGCAGGGGAGGGTTGTAGCGAGCACTGAATGTATCTGCGGTGCTCTGCAGAGGTGTGAATTCAGGTGCCGTGCTTTAGGAAGAAGACATCAAACAAACCGTTCGTAGCCTCAACAGCAAAGATGGCGTGTAAAGTTTAATTGCGTATTTCTTTTAATGCTGAAGAACGATGGAAACACATGCCCTTCGTAGCTAAATGCGAGCTTTATTGAGTCAAACGTTTATGAAGGGTTTTTTCCAGCATAAAATGCAGGCTAATTTAGTAATGAGTCAGGCTGGATTTTGTCAGGTGTTCACTGAGCATTTGTAAAGTCTTCCCGTGAACTGAGGAGTGTCATATGAAATCATCATCAATTTTCCTAACAAGAGTACAATTATTGTAATAAGGATATGCAGAACGCGATAGGAAAACAGCTGTTGCAGTGTAAGTAACCTCCCCTCCCCGCAAATCGCTTTCTTTGGCCACATCAGCAGTTAATAAGAATTCCTATCAATTAAAATAGAAAATGTAGCATCCACTTTACCTCAAAGGAGCCTTTTATGTTTCACTTGCAGCTGATCAAAGAGAGCATCACGTGGGTTTTTTGTTTTGTTTTTCTGAAACGCTGCTTTTTATATTTTACTGGATGGAGCGCCAGAAAATGTTAATTCTTCCTTTGCGCGCGCGCTAATAAGGTGAAGGTAGGATTCTGTTCTGAAACATTAGAGGAGGCTACGCTAATCACGCTGCGTAATTAAGATAGTATGCATTTTAAATAATGAAGGTGTTTCGATAATGTGCAACAGTTAGATGTGTCTGTCGAGGCAGTTACCTCGCTGCTCGGCAAGGAGCTTGTTTGGTGGAGCTGGAAGGAGAGGCGAGTGAAGCTCGTCAGCTGCCTGTCAACTCCAAACGCTCATGGACCGGGGTTTTGCCGTGCTCTGTGATATCCTGTGTACTACGGGGGTTTGAAAAGTTGCCTTTGCTTGCTGCTACACCTCATTTATTGATAGCGTCAATAAATATATTTTTGTCTCGGTGCTTTCTGTATATTGTCTCAATGCTAAATCTTACGTAGCCTCAGCTGCGGGAGGAAGGGCTTTGCTGAGGATGACTGGGGGAGCCTTGAAGTGAGAGCAGGCGGAGGTGGTGAGATAAGTGAGGAAGGAGGGAGGTCCAGAGGTGCTGAGACCCAGCCATTTCTGTTGATTATGGCATTGATGGGGAAGGCTATAACAATTTAGACTTCCCAGAAAGCAACCCAGAAGAAAACACAAACCCCGAAAGAAGGCATTTCCCACAAAATCTCTTTTGGACCCGAAGTCCTTTTCTAGTGGCAATCTAATGCCAAAACCTCACAGTTAAGTTGTAATGAGTATAAGGGCTTGGTGGAGTTGTCGTTGTTATAGAATGCCAGGTTGGAAGGGACCTCAGGGATCATCTGGTCCAACCTTTCTAGGCAAGAGCACAGTCCAGATGAGATGGCCCAGCGCCCTGTCCAGCTGAGTCTGAAAAGTGTCCAATGTGGCGGAGTCAACCACTTCCCTGGGGAGATTATTCCAATGGTTGACTGTTCTCATCGTGAAGAATTTTCCTCTCATGTCCAACCAGAATCTCCCCAAGAGTAACTTGTGTCCATTGCTCCTTGTCCTCTCCATGTGACTCCTTGGAAAAAGGGAGTCTTCATCTTTTTTGTAATCACCCTTTAAGTACTGGTATGTGGTGATGAGATCACCTCTGAGCCTCCTTTGCTCAAGGCTGTTAGGTGGCAGTTCTACAGCCTCTTCTCCACCCTGTCATGGAGCAGAGAACCTTTTGGGCAGCAGTGATGAGGAAGGTAGAGCATCCTCACTGGTCCATCCACCCCTCTGGCACGCCAGGCTTTCACCTGAGCTGGATGCTATGGTCGGTGCCTGCAGGACGGCTGGTGGCCTTCCTTGCTGGGCTCCACCGGGTGCTTTCATCTTCAGGATGACAACAATCTTGTTCCCTCTGTAACTATTAAAACGTAATCCTGTCTTGAAGGACATCGTTTTGATACGGTAACGCAGTCATATATTGCAAACGGCACGTAGTCCCACTGAATGTTTTGTGAATATGCCACTGAAAGAAATGTAAAGCCGTTCACCCTATCATTTGCAGGAAGCTGGATTAAAAGGCACGGTGTTTGCAAGCTGATAAAGAAATTAAAGTCCTCGGTTGTTTTATTCTGCATAGTTTGACCAGCTGTACCTTGCTGGTTCTCCTGGTTCCAGGTGGCTGCTGCCTCTCGACAAGAAATGCGTTTGCAGGTTTCTAAAAAGGGCTTGGAAGAGGTAGGGGGAAAGAGGTCAGCTTAAATCAAGATAAATGCAACATCCCGGCAAGTGAGGTGTGTATTTCAGTCTCACTCTCTCAGTTGAGAATATTGAGCCTAGGCCTGCTAAAGCATCAGCAATCGCCGAAAGGACAATATCAGAGAACCACCTGGAGTTGGAAATGACATCCAGGTCGGTGATTTTTACCGTACCACTTTCATATTGACCTTTGTGGAAGCTTAAATCTGCCCCTACAGAAAGTTTCCAGTGAACAGAGAGCACGAATCGGAAGGAAAACAGCAAAATTTTCCGGTTTACTGAAATACGGACAGTTCTCTGAATGGATTGCCTCTGTCTTCTCCCCTTCCCCTGGATCTTCCCCCCAAAGCGTGCTCTGCAGCCTTTGGTTTCTGTCTGTCTATGGTCAGCTTTTGTGTTCCTTTTTCTTGATGGCCCTGAAAAGGTGGGACGTTGGCTGAAGTGATGGACAAACGGCTCTGGGATGCTGCAGAAGTAGCTGTTTTTCCATGGCTGTTGAAGATACTAGTTTCATAACCCAAAACGAGGTGGGTGGTTTTGGAATGAGGTCCTTCTTGCTGAAAAAGAACGTGTTTGATGAGTAAAGAGATAACAGTAACCCAGGGAAACTAGCAGCATATGCAGATCTGCTGGGGCTGAAGCAAAAGTAGGTTCCGGTAGCTGGTCTGAAGAAACACTTGAAGATGCTTTTTATGGAGCAGACTAGGAAATCATTCCCATTGCTGTGGACATAGTGAAAGACGTGTTCTCCTACATCTGCGAGCAAAACCTCAGACCAGTGAGCTCCTCATATTTTTCCCACAGCAGCAAGAAGCGTTCGTGGTTGGAAACCACGTTTGTTTTGCTGCCCGTTTGAGTTCTTCTCCAAAAATGATACGTGTTAGATCCAAAAGTCCAAACATGCGTTAGTGCCTCTGAGAAGGTGTGGTATGACTACAAACTTAACGCTGGTGCCTTCTACGCTTGACTCCAGACTTTGTCTCTAGAGCTGATGCCCTTCAAGTGGAAATTTATTTAGCACCAGTGTGCACTTCCACGATGGGCAGTTCAGTCATTGAATATTAGAGGCTTGATTGTTCTTCAGAGCCTTTTTCTTATATCCCACTAAATCCAGGGAGCAGAGGGGAGATGGTTCTGTAACACACTGGGGTTCTACGTGCAGTGAACTTGCTGTCCTGTTTTCCACGTATCTGCATATGGTCTTGAAGACCGCGTTCACTTGATGGCACCTGAGGACCAGGAGTAACACCTCATCTACTAAGACAGGTTCTTGAGATCGTTGCTTTTGCATTTTAAGGAAAGAAATGCTGCTCACAGAACCTAGTCCATCTGAGGTGTCTGATGGTGACAGAGTTTGAACAAATTGGGTTGTTTCTGGTCTGACCATTAAACGACCCCTCTGTCTGTGATCCTTCTGTGTGGTTTTATTCTCTGTGCCCTTCCAGGTTGTCCTCGTAGATAAAATTATATCATAGACTGAGCTCTCCTTCAGCCTCCAGCAGCTGGGAGTGGCCGTTTTGGGAAGTACCGGGTTTATTTGTGCTGCCATCCACCTGAGCTCTTGTATCTGGATGCTCTGCAGAGCGCGAGTGAGATTAGCAGGCTGCAGAAACCATATGCCTTTTGCTGAAGGATGCTCTGTAATTGAGGCTTATTCCCAAGTGGTGCTGAAGAGCTCTTGTTACGTTGCTGTGGTAGGCTTCCCCCGCCACCCCCCCAAGTTTTTGGAGTCGGTTTAGGCACATGTGGGGTTTTTTTGTTTGTTTTGGTTTGGTTTATAGACTGTTCTGCATGCTGGGAAAGGCAAGAAATCTAAACCTGAAGAGGAGAGGTTGAACTTTAAATAGGCTTTTGCCTTCCCAGCCAAAAGCAATTAAAAAAAAGACTCAACTGTCGCTGTCCTAATGCGTTTGGTGCGCGCCAGGTATTTGTTCTGGTGCTGTACTACAGGACGCACAGCACAGCTGCTGAAATAAAGCTAAACAGAACTAAAAAAATGTTACTGATCTGGTAAGTATGGCTGCTTTGGTTGTCTTAGAGGCAGCTAAAAAGTACAAGGAGCTTTAAAACCCGTTTCTAGGGTGCAACAGCATCTTCCATCTGAACAAGCAGGAACAACTTGCGTGCGTTTTGTTTTGTGTTATCTTTTTCCGAGTGGGCTGCTGTTCGTCTTCATAACAGTGTATGAAGAATGAATATGAATTAGACACTAAACAATTAGTATTTCCCAGGTTATTCTTATTAGTGCTTTTTTTACAGAAAAGCCTTGCTGCACTGGGTGACTCTTTGCTCCTTAGTTTGGAGTGGTTTGACTCGTTCTACCTCTGCTTGAAAGGTATAACCTTGGTATAGTCTTGATAGGTCCTTATAAATAATTACAGCAACATTATAGGTTGAATCCTCTTACTCTTGCAGATTTCAGGATCCAGGAGATAAAAATAAAAAGTGAGATATTTTTTTTTTTTCCCCCTCCCCATATGTCTATCAATCAAAATGATAAAGATATTTATGACTTGCACGTTTTAATGGTGTAATTAGATATAATTACATGTTCAAATGATTACACATATGAACACTAATTACATAATTGAAGACAATTATGCTAACTAGGTAAATACATAATTAACTAAAAATCTCTTGTAAAATCAAGGAAACTTGCACAACAGCCAAAGAAAGTAAAATCACAATAAAAAATAAATAACCCCTTCAGTCTGACAGCTCCAAGAGCGAGCCAGCTGCGCGTAGATGGGGAAGACCTGGCCGCTTAACTTCTGGTGGGCTGAAGCTTGGTTCAGCTGCCTCTTCTACTTTGTAGTCTCCTTGTGAAAGGAAGGTGAACGTTAAAGCAAAAAGCTGTGCTGTGGTTGTGTTTGTCTTCGTCTCTGGCAGTGATTTTCTGACCTCTGTAGGCTGGATTTTGGTGGTTCATTGGAGCGTGGGTTTTTTGTGGGGTGGGGAGGGACTTGTTTTGTCTTTATAATTGTGGATTCTTAATATAGAAGGAAGGGAAAGCTCGAAGCTAGTTAATTTGTCCCTATTTTAATGCGACAGCGCAAGCTTAATATACCAAGAACGGGCTCATAGTGGCAGCGCTGCCCTACTGAGGCTGCAGGACGGGGGCTCATTAGAGCCCCATCACCAGCCCCTGCAACGCGCTTTCCTCCGACGCACCAGCTTGCCTTGCACGCCCTTTCCAACTGCAAAAGTTTGTTAAGGCTTGCACCTTAAAAACGTAGTGAGGTGTCCAGAGCCTCAGTAAACTTCCCAGTGTAGAAGTGCGTTTGGGGATGGATCGTTACGGTGCATCAAGCAATGCTGCATTAGTGGCTGTAGCCCTCTTCCTTGTGCTGTCAACTTTTCCAGTTTTAAATATTCCCTGATTTGAAGCTATCTTCATTTCCCTTTGGAAATCATCTCAGTTCTTTGTTGCTTAATATTGCAATGATTTCCTTAGCCTTCGCTCTACACGTCCTTAATCCCGTCCTTTTATCCCGTCCTTTTATTTCTAGCTGCAAGCTGAACCAGTGGTGTGGTTTTTTTTTTTTTTCCTTAATGTCTATTTGCAGTTCTCTTGATATGCGGGAACTGTTCCCAGATGCCTTTCCTTGGCACTTGTAGGAGTCATTTAAAGGTATGCCAGGAAAGCTCAACAAGACATGAATGATGCTATTTGTGATTACTGGATTTTTCATACATTTTCTTCTCATTGGGTTCTCAATTGGAAATAAGCTAAAACCTCAAAGTCAGTAGGATTCAAACATATGCTCAATTTCTTTTCCCTGAACAAAGCCTTGCCAGAACCCTTCTCAGCTGTGCCAGGTACAGGGCAGAAGGCACTCAGTCCTTTTCCAGCGTTGTTTAATATTGGTTTAGATTTTCTCACTGTCTGAAGGAGACTTTGCCACTTCTTCATCCTCTGAAACACAGAAAAAAAAAAGCGTACGCAGAAGCAAAACCATGGCAACAGTGGTGTGTTTTGGTGTCTGTCACTGGCACTTTCACGCAGAAACCTAGGAACTTCCATCCTGGCTGAGCCTAGATGTCCCTTGTCCTGTCTCCTGTCCAGCACCTGGAGCGTACAGGTAGGATGTGCTTAATCTTCCAGCCTCTGGGTGTCTGACGTTTTGGGATTGCCTGGTCAAAAGGTTGCATCCGATGACTGTGGTAACTAGGTATGGACAGATTTAATTCCCATGGATCAATATTCTCTCTTTTGGAATCAGTTTAGAGCCCTGGCCTTCGTGTCATGGTGTTGGTTAATAATTTGTGATTATTAGTTACACAACACAATTGTAAGCTGTATTTTGAAGGAAAAGAAGTGTTCTTTTGAAAAAAAAAA
>VYZW01055453.1:245-15591 GCA_013401315.1 Balaeniceps rex
AGCAGCCCCGCCGGCCGAGGAGCAGCGGGCAGGCCGGCGGTGCTCAACCTGGAAACAGTTCCCTCCCTCGCCTCGGAAATCGCGGGCGGCTCTTCCGAACGCTCCCACGCGAAACCGCTAAAGAAACCCCGCGTGGCGGTGGCAGCGCGGATCAGCTAAACCCGGTAGAACAGATGCTTGTGCACTCTCAAAGTTGGCGCCTGTGCGTTTGTGGCCTCTGCTGAATACACTTTTATTGTTCGGCGATCAACTTTCCGATACTCGGGATCTGGCGTGCCAGGAGCCAGCCTCGCTTCTGCAGAGGCGTAGCAGAGGCAGTGGAAGAAGCGGTGGAGGTGCTTGCAAAGAGGGAATAAATCACTGTCTTGCCTAAGGACAATGCGGTTGAGGATGAGAAGCTGTGGCCTGGGCAGCCAGTTGAAGGGAAGAAAACCACAGTAGAACTTTCCCCGGCTTGTTTTTTTGTGTGCGGCGTTTTTGTTTTGGTTTGGGTTTTTATTTGGAAAAAAATAAAGGCTGATTTCTGGCGTATTTTTGGAGCTTTAAAGGATGTTTACCAGAGAGTTTCCAGCAGTTAGCAGCAATATTCTCGTGGAGTCGTGGACTTTGCCATCAACCCTCAACCCTGCGACACTGATAAGAAGTGGCGCCAACTTTCTAGCTACGTATGTAAAACCTGGCAATCGCACAGAACAAATTCAGGGTCCAGTAGGCTTTCATTTGCATTCGGTTTTGAGGCTAAGAACTTACGGTTAGAAGGGCATCAGCTGACACCACGACTTGAAAGCTCGGTAGCCCTGTGCCCCGGACACGCTGCCTCAGGAACGTGTATTACCTTATTGAGGGTGAAAAATAATGAACAAAAAAACCACAGCCGCCCCAAATGCTAACTTAAATTCTGAGAAGAAAAGCTTGCAGAACAGATTGGTGCTAGGTGCAGAGACATTTAAGGCAGTAAGCCACAATTATAAAGGTTCTAGAGGAAAAACTTAAAGCAGCTACATACAAAGCCTCTAAAATTTAAATAGCTGAAGTGCTTTTACTCCATATGCTGACAGCTGATAATACCCAGCAAGTAATGGCAGCGATGGTGTGAGGTGTCACTCAGCAAAGAACGATCTGGGAAAACCAGAAATATTTTAAGTTTAATGCCAAATCCCAGGTTTTTGGTAGCAGAATGCTGTATTTTATTTTCCTCAGCCAATAGGTACTGACATTTTAAATTCCTCCTGAGGCAAAGAAATCTTTTTCTGCTAAATAGTTAAATAAGCTGGATAAAAATAGAACTTAAACTTTGTTTGGAGCAGCACTTGAGTCCAAAGGCACCGCAGCGATTGTTTGCAATATACTGTATTTCATGCAAGTATGACGGAAAGTGTGTATTAAATCGTTAAATACAGGGCCCCTTCTTGTTTGCATAGATGAATAATTTTGCATTTATAAAAGCGGTTGGGTTGGTTTTTTTGTTTTTTTTTTTTTAATATCAGAGCTTTATATGTACCATGTTCTCAAGTTGTCTAGGTGTAGCAAGGTATAAAACGCTTAGGTTTTGTTAAATGTAAGTTGCAGGTATGAGGATTAGTTCTGTTTTGTAATACACATTATTTCATATGTTCTAAACAGTCTTTAAATAATTAATAACTGGAGTGGACACAAGGGCTCTTTTTACCTGGGCCTGATTCTGCTGAAGCTGTTAGGGATACAAACTTAAAACATGTCTCCTTTGGAAAAAAAACCCTGTTCTGCAGATGCCGGTGTTGGGAGGTGACAGCCAGCACTCCTCGCCTTGCAGATGGTTTTAGCCACTTCTCCTCAGGCTGCCATGCATTATAACAACTGGTTTGGCTCTCGTTCTTACTCGTGCACGGTGGCAGTGTGCACCTTATCAAATGCGTGGTCTGTGTGAGAGGCGATCGCTCGTTATTTTATCACCTGCTTGGCGTACCTGCTGTTTGCCAAAGAGGGAGGCCAGGAGCCCCCCCGTACGGTTTGCACAGCGACTTCCCGGCAGGGAGCTCGTGCAGGGCGTCCAGCCGACGCGGTTTGTGCAGAGGGAGTTATTTGGGCAAGGGGGTGGATTTTCACGGTGATGGAAGGAGGCAGAGGAGGAGTGTTTGCTAACAACCCCTGACGAGATCTGAAGTTCTTCACTGGCACCGATTCTGCCGAGATGCATTTCAGCTGGTCTGTGAGGGGGATATCTGCTCAGGCTGCAGAATCGGAATGCTGCACGAGGTGTGATTTACCCACCTGGAAAGGGACGCGTGTGCTCAGGGCCACCTTCACAGCTAATTTTAGTCTGGGGGTCAGCTGCATGCCGTTCTTCCCCAACGGCTGTAATGTACTCGCTGTGGCCTGAATGCCCATCGCTTCGCAGGTGGAGCGGTGCTCTGGGGGCATGCAGAGGCAGCAGAAGTGGCCTTCAGTGCCGTTGCATCCCGGTGTTCTCCATATTGCAGAGGCTGTGGCACATGGGAACGTCCAAGGCCCAAAACGTCCCACAGTTCATGCCGCCGTTGCCCCACAAAGGAGGTCTGCAGGAATGGCGTGCTCCGGAGGCTTTGCATACATTAGCTGATGCCCTCCCGGCAGCTCGCCGTTCCCTCGCCCTCAGTAAGGACGCTGCTCCCCCTTTGCCACCCCCATTGGTCCCCGACCCCCAGGGTGTGTGACTTGCAGGGCACTGCGGGGTGCAGGGGATCAGGGCACCAGACATTAGTCATTCCCGATTTGTTTGATTGCTTTCTTGTAAGGTCAAATGCACCGGCATTACTGGGGACAAAAAAACATCGCTCTGTGGTGCCCACAGCTAGAGGCTTAGCGCTGTGCGACTGGTACAGCTGTAAACTTCAGAAATGTCATACTAAAGGGTTTTTTACAGAATAATTCAAATAGGTATGTCCTTAGCAATAGAGCACCGAAATGTAGGATGCATATCGTGAGTGACTCTGCAGGAATAAGTATAAGCAAGACAAATCGTATAGCTCCGTCAGAAAAACCCCAGCAGCGCTCAGCACATGATCCCTAATGTGCTCTGGTCAATATCTTTCTCTGTATCAATGGAAGCTCATTAAAAGAAGATATTGCAGACTAACTGAGCCATGCCGTATTAGTTCTTGCCAAAGCTTGACATTTTTAATACATTAATAATATGTCTGTAATGTAATGGAAAACTATTAATCAGAACTGGTTATATGCCAGAAATTTAAGCTATAATTGGCTGCTTCTTGTCAGGAATGTCTGTCGTACGCTGCTACAGCTGCC
Organism: Balaeniceps rex; assembly: GCA_013401315.1. Lineage (NCBI taxonomy): Eukaryota > Metazoa > Chordata > Aves > Pelecaniformes > Balaenicipitidae > Balaeniceps > Balaeniceps rex. The sequence continues at coordinate 3,510 of VYZW01055453.1, forward strand.
TAATGCTCAGATGTCTTGCACTCCTCTGCACTTTTTCCTTGTCAGCGCACTAAATTCGATCGATGTTATAGTCTATAATTCTGTGTAACGACCATCATTATGACTCTGGCTTGCTTTAATGAGAATTCGTTATATGGGAAGTATTTTAGCACAGTGTGTTAAGGTAGTGGCTTGCTTCACATTATTTTAGTCCTATCCAGTCCTGTTTATTAGTGGATCTGAGTCTCAGCAGTTATAAAAATGTTACGGGTAACTGAAGAGCTAGCAAGGAAAATATTAAAGAAATCAAATCTATTGTTGCTTGAATATACAGGCTTGTAGTCTAAGGATAATTAAACTGAGTAACTTCTTATTTCTACACAGAAACATGATATTCTGTTGTTTATTCCAACTATAAACAAGCCTTCTCCAATACAGAGTATGTTTTGATTTGTCACAGATTTAAAATCATTTGGCTCCTTTTTTAGCAGAGCAGTTGTTTCCCTTTTGTATAATGACTGTTCTGAGCTACGCGGTTTTGGGAGTGTTTTTTTCCCCTGCAAAATAGGAAAATACATGGGAAAGGACAAGAGGGAAAGAGTATGTGAGGTGTCTTTAGAATGACATGGAAAGTGTTCTCTGAATTACTGAGTTCCAAGATAATAAGTAAACATTCCCACTGAAAACAAAAAAGAATGCAAGGTCACTAAAAAAGCAGTGGTACTACCCAGTGTGCTTCTTAAAAAGATTTAATTTTAATTTGGTCTTAGATATTTCTGCTTTTGTGTCAAATTCAGATTTGAAGCTTAAATATATTTGAACTAATTGAGAATTGTTATTGCATGAAAATTCAGATATTCTCTGCCTATTCTGATAAAATATATGAGAGTTGTATGGTAACACTTGATAAGATGAATATAATGGAAAATTGCATTTACGTCCATACGGCAATTATTGTAAATTACTTTGCTATGGAAACACAATTCAACCATCTGTTGGCATTTCATAGTGTCTGTAGTTTAGCTCAGTTTAAGATGAAGCATTATTTAAATATAGGGAGGCCGTTTGCGAATAGCTTTGAAGATAAGTTTTGAAAACGCGCATTACCAAAGCGATGTGCTGAGGAGCTCACCAGGTCACGTACCGCTTCCCGTGGTTTTGGGGTGCAGGAGGGTTCACGATACTGGGCGTAATTTAAAACTGGGAACAAGCAAAGGGGGCTGCAGAAAGTGGTGACTTACGGTTGTTTCTTAACATCTGTCTGACGGGTTTGCTTAGATTTTTAGCATCCAGACAAAAGGAGCGCAGAGGTGCCACGGCAGCTGGCTGAAATCCTCTTCCCACGGAGAGCCCAGCACCCAGGCTCTCCATCCTCAGCTGGCACGGGCCGGCGCCAGGTGCAGGCTGAGGGAAACAAGTCGGAGTTCCTAGCCCTGTTTTTCCTTGTCCCTGTTTAGGGAACTTACTCCGTTTTTGCAGTTTCCCTCGTACATAATTTGTATTTTTACCTGTGTTTTTTAGCAAATATATATTTTAAGTCGTTGGAATAACATCCTAGAATTTTATACCTGTAACAATATGATTGAGGTGATACAAATGGAGGGAATTTCTAGTTGCTTTCTGAAGAGAGGATATGAAATTTCTGCTATGAAATAAATGCTGAGTACACAGGTACCCCCACCCCGAAACCTAGGAAAATAAGACTGCCATAACAGAGGGGGAAGGCATCCTTACAGTAAGCTACAAATGAACCATTATCTTTATCAGTAGTTTATCATCAGTGTGATCAGTAAATCACAGTTCAAAGAAAAGAAAAAAGGAGCAAAGCTCTTCCAATGCTAATGAGAAATTTCAAGGAAATGGAAGTGTGCTTGCAGTATCTTTGCTACTCTTCAAAAAAAAAATTCTAAGAAATCTAAATGTGTAAGGCTTTTGGAGCTCGCTGAGGTTCTTCTTGTCAAGAGACTATCAGCACCTGGTAGCCCTGATACCCATCTCTGTGTCACTTTTAATAAAGAGCCTTCCTGCTGCTGCCCGCTCCCCTGCCTGCCTGCCTGCACGATCTGGGCAATGGTTGAGTTTGGTAGTTTGCTCTCTGGTTTTGCTAGGGTGAAAATACAGTTTTGGAAGCAGAAACCTGTAACTCACCTGGAACATTATAGATCTGTCTTTAGAGGAGTTAAATCCTTCATGTCAAAATACTTTTCACTGTGAATGATTTTGGTAGCTTGTTCATTCTAGCACAGCACCCACAGTAAAGGTTATCCATATCATACCAATTTGCTTTATATTGCATCAAACCTCCAAAATGTCAACATATCATATATTTTGTAATGCATTGATTCTTGGACAATAACTCTAACTCTTATTGTTTCTAAAAGGGTGCTGGTGCCAGAAGAAAAGAATGATTGATGGGAAACAGACACCAGCCTGTAGACACCCATCCTTTTGCTTCGGATACTGATCTATCAGTGCGTCTGGGCATCCCCTGCGAGCCCTGAACATGGAGAATCACTCAGGGTTATCGACAGTGTAGCTGAAGACCTGCAACTTCGCAAATTGTTATCTGCTCTTGGACATCTTTTACAAGAAGCCCTGACAGATAAGTTATGAGACAAAGGACAAGCGCTGTGTTGCTGTGAAAGGCTGTCATCAGGGTCTGGGTGGCTTCTACCAAAGTCTTCACCTTAGTGAAACAAACACCCTATCCTAATGCTTCATGTTTGAGTTGGAACCTATTTTATAAAACATATACATGTATATGTACATATATGTATAATCTATAGACTGCACGTACGCCAGTACCGAGCATCCTTACGAAGGTGACGTAAAAGGATTTAGAAATGTATTTGTCAAGATTCCTGTCACTTCACGCCCTCTGGGTTACCGTATCCTCCGTGATGCAGCACTACCCTTCCGTGTGGGGACACTATGACGTGTGTAAGACTCAGATATACACAGAAGAAGGAAAAGTATGGGATTACATGGCCTGCCAGCCGGAAGCCAGAGACATGATCAAATACGTAAAAGTGACTTTGGATCCCCCAGACATAACGTGTGGAGATCCTCCTGAGACTTTCTGTGCAATGGTAAGGCAAGCTTTTAATTTTGCATAATTAGCGGGCATATATTTGAGATAGATGGCTTCAAAATGGAAGCCCTATAGTGCAAATGTAGTTATCCAAGAAAATCTGCGTCATATTCCGAATGTGAAAGGTTCTGCTGAACAAAATGCTGAGCAGTACATTAAGCTGGGCAATGAGATGTTCTACTTATGGGGACCTAACCTGACTTTGTCTGAATTCGGTGTCTCTCTAGGTCAACTTCTAATGACTTAAAAGAAAGCAGCATAAAACTCCTAGTGTGCTAACCCATAACTGGGGTGCGTTTGCCTGGATCACAAAAGACTTGAGTGAATTGGTTCCAATGCGACCACCTGAAAGCATCATAGCGTGGTATAATTCAGCATCATTTCCAAACATGAGACCGTTGTTAGAAACTGAGACTGCAAAAGCTTAAAAAATGGTGGTGGGAGCTGGGCTGGTGGAGTTTTTCCAGCAAGCACTCGCAACTGCGGGCAGCATTGCCGGAGCCTTGCTACCACGCGCAGCAGGTCTGGACAGTGCAGCAAGAAACACCTTCAGGTGGGGGCCAGCTCTGCCTACTACTGACAGCTTTCTTCTTTAACTGAAGCTGTAGGCATCCAAGCCAACTAACAGAGACCAAAGTCAAGATCCTTAATTTAGATGCTCCTAAAAGTTTTGGAAATGTTGGGCTTGGTAAATAATTGTACACGCATGAGAACCAGGCCGACACTGTATGTATCAGCCTTTTACAGCTGTCCTGCTCCTAAGTGTTTGATAGATCGTGCTCTAGAGGTCATTCGAGTTAAAGGAAATCTTCAACTTGTAGGTAACTTGTTTCTCCTCACAAACATGGAGAATTCATTTTCTTTGCCACTGAATATTTCTGTTGAGTGGAAAATACAGTATTCCTTGACTAGAAAATGTGAGGTTTGAGATGCAAACCATATGTACTTATATCTATTAATAAAGCACTGGAATTGTACATCACATTTAGATTTGAAAAAACAGTGAGTTCTGGTAAGTGAGGTTATCATAACTGAGAAAAGCCTACAAGGTATTTATTTGCCTGTGTGCAAATCATCATTGCTGTGTGACAGCATCCCCACAGGAAGGAAATTTGCTTTTAAATGCCTTACGGTATCATTTTCAACCACTACTGTTCTGTAAGGAGTTCAGGTCCAACCACACATACATTTAGGGTATTATGTGCATGCATGCAGCTGCTTCCCACGTACATTATGGTAATAGCCACGTGATAAATTGCAGAGCTACGTGAATAAATTACATTCACTGTGAACCTTTGACTGCACCACTTGCTCTCTGCCCACTAATCCATCTCTACTGGCATGGCTTTGACACACTAAACCTCCGAGCAGCTTCAAGCAGCCACTGTTTAAAAACAAATAAAAGCAACGTGCCCCACGTAATATGGTCTTTTTCTTTATCTTGAAATGTATTTTCTCCCTCAGAATAGTAATAGCCATGATTTAGCCCTCAATCAGTGACGCTTAGTAACTCATGATGCAGTGAACAAGAAAAGTTGTTCTTTTAATGCAAAAGAAACTTCCCAGCAAAACTTGTTTCTTCCTTTTAGTGCAGATAAACATTGCAGCAGTTCCTAAATTTCTGAATGCCTTGGTTATCAGTCCACTCTCTAGTTAGAATAATGATTTTTTTTAAAAAAAAAAAAAAAAAAGACATTTTCATTAGATCTAAGTATTAAAAATGGTGCTAGAGCTCCTGAAAACGTTTGACCTAGCAAGGTCCTTGATGCTGTGATGGGGATGAAAGTTTGCTCAGGAGTCACCTGAGGTGACGGGTGTAGCTCACTTGCTGCTTAAGCCCTCGGGATGCAGAAGGTCACCGGAATCCTGACACAAGGAGTAGAGAAAGAGGAACAACTGGGAAGAGGGGGAGAGCACGCACAAAGAGGGAGTGTATTTAGTGATGTGAGTGTAGAGTGACTGACTCCTACATGATAAACTGTTGTATTTGCTTTCAGTATAGATGGACATTGTACATATACACTATATTCACGTATGCATTGGTAATTGTTTGACTTACTTGAAACGTTAGGAAAATGACAGAAATATTTGATGTTCCTGAGGTACTGCACAGCAGCAGAGCGCTCTCATCCCTAAAAATGCTTCATGTCTATCTGTACTGTAGCTATACGTAGAAATTACACATTTCCTTCAAAATGAGGTTTTAGGTATTTGTAGGGCTGAGCCTTTGGCATTTCTCAGTAAGGAGATCTTTTATTTTTGTGTTAATTTTTAGGTTTAGAAAATGAGTTAAGAAGACAGCACTGTCATGCTTGGAAAAGGTGGGCAGTGGAAAGGAGCGCATTCCTACTAGGCATGTTCTTGCACTAAAAAAATCCCAAATTTGAAATGAAAGAGGTCCAAAGGTTTCTTTTCAGCATGGCAAAGTGCCAAATTGACTTATACGAATGCTTGCTTTTATCGTTGTGAGTATTGGATATTTGCGTGCTAAACTTGTGTACCCTTTTTTTTGTTATTGACATCAGGTTAACGCTCAACTGCCTTCTGGTAATTCCTTGGAGGAGATCAGGGTCCTTTCCAATATCCTAACAATAAGCAAGGGTACCAAAGAGCTGAGCCTGCTGCTGCAGGAAGAGGAGGAGGTTGAAGCAGCCTCCTGTTTCATTTCTGTATCAATTCTCCGATCAGGCTTAGTAATTTTCTGTTCGCTACAGACTATACAGACTAAGGTACTAGCTGTTGAGTCTGTGTCAGCTATCAGTGCAGTACAGTGTATATCCCTGAAACACAACCAGACTGAGAGGTTCGCCCAAGAGCTGCTGGGAGATTATGGTAAAATCCAAGGCAGCCTGTGAGAGGGCGATGATAACAGTCTGCAATAACACACAATGCGATCGTGCATTGCAATGCACGCAGGCGTACGATGCAGAGGAGACGGGCAGTTAATGGTAAAGTCTGCCTCCTACTTATTCCTGCATATTCCCCAATGGAATTAAATGTTCTTAAGAGTCCATTATGAATTTTTACTCAGGGAGCTTGTTTAGTTGACAGACCGAATAATGAGGTTTTGCCCATGCGGATTTGTTGCAAAATGCAACACGCCTCTAGTTGGTAGCTAAACCCAGCACGTGGCAGCTCACCACTTGTAAGCACCTTTCGGTCATCCCTCCAGGACAGCGTCCGTAGGTATTACAGGGAACGTGCAGCAGAAAAACTATCCCACAATTGCTTTTATGCAATCTATTCTGAGAATAACATTATAGTTTCTGGCGACATTCAGTATTGACAACTCATGAGATTATTCTGAAACCTCAAACCCCTGGAGTCCTATGATTATGTGAGATTCTCAGCTTTCATTTAAAACATCATCTTTATTTTCTTACTCCTGGTTGCAGAGAAAAGTTTGAAAATGAAACTGAGAAGATCAAAAAGCAGAAACCAAATAAATAGCCCTCCAAATTATTATTTGTTTAAAATCTCATCATTTTTAAAGTTGCTCAGGATTTTTAGGGCTTGGGAAAGGATTTTGCTCAAGAGGAGAGATGCAGGAAAGAAACATGTAAACAAATGAATGGCTTAGGGCGGTGAACGCTCAGAGTTTGTGGCCGTGGAGCTGCTTGTGTCCGTAAGGAGGACGTGGCAGCATCCTTCCCCAACAGGCAGTACTCCTCCCGCCTGCGGGATGACCAGCCCCCTGCGGAGGGGTTCACTGGTCACCTCTGACTGCCCTGTACGTTTTAAAGCAACCCCTAGCTGCTTAGAGTGAGGCACGCATGCTGGCAGACGATGCACGTCTGCTTTCTGTGGCATTCCTTCGAGGAAATTTGGCTGTCCTTTGTCAGTCACAGAGTTGGACTGAACGGTCACGGCGTTTGAGCCAGTGTGGCCGTTCCTGTGGGTCTGTAATTCATGAACTTTGAGCGTTTGGCATTGGTAGGAGTGTGTCTGGCACCATACGCTTACGCTTCGTTGGCCTTGGAGGAGGGGGAAGGAGGAGAGAGAAGAGAAAGAAGCTACTTCACGTTTTCAGAACTGCAGGATGCACTTCACAGGGATACTGTAAGCAAATTTTTAAGTACCTGGGGGTGCTAGTTCTTGTTGTGCAGCATTTCAGTTCACAAACCAAATCTGCTTTAAATCCCCAGCAGTAACGAACAGTTGGTGAAGTCTTCTACTTCCCTCTCTGTAAGCGCTTGTTACAGTTTCACAAAACGCTGTCCAGTTATAAAAAGAAACCTGACTTTTCATGACCGTCACCATCTTTTGCCCTACAAGGACAGTGCATCGGTGGCTTCTGACTTCTCTGTTTCTGAAATGTCTGCTGGCTGTGCCCCCATGGTGCCACTGGAGGCTTGGGGTCCCTTTGCCCCAAAGTGGCACCTGCCCCTCACAAGGGCTGGCCCCTGTGCTGCCATCCGGCCGCTAGCATGGGGTTTGCATTCAAACCTTAGCCAGGATTAGTGTGTAAATTTATCACGAACTTAACCAGGAGACTCCTAGTGGCTGTTGCTGAATTTACGTTACCAACCTCTGTTTGCAGCATAAAAATACAATTTTCTGCTTATGTTTAGACCTAGCTATCATAACACCATCCCACATCCCAGTGGCTAAAAAGCGATGAAATTATTGGCAATTATCGTTGCCTGCAGCTAATTTTCTTCATAGATTTAACAGAAGCTTGAAAAGAAGCCTACAGACGGGAGTCCTGTGCGTTTGTACAATTTACAGAGCAGAAATGCTGATGACAGAAGAAATCTGAGCCCTTGAGTGCTACTCTGTATTTCATAGCCAATCAAAACTAAATTAAGAAACAAAGATTATTAAAAAGTCTTCTGTGCATGTAATTCTGGCATAATATTATGAGGTGGACATTAAATTTTTCCCTCTGAGACTTTCAGCGTCATTAATATAGCATTCCTTTAATTACAAGTAGGCTCATATTCCTTAAAAAAGGGAAAATACTCTGTGGTATACTTAGTGATACCATTATTATGTTTACTGAAATAATTAAATGAACAGATATTCTTCTGAGTAATGTGTAAATCAAAATGTGAAATAAAAATGTATTTTTGGAAGCATTTTGGCATGCATACATGCATTCTTGAGTAAGACATTTTAAAACAGTGTTGAACAATACCGTTAATAGATGCTGAAAAGAAAAAAGCTTTTTTCTTTTATGGGCTGAATAAGGACGTACAGTCTTTCATTTTAGTTCCATCTGTGCAATCTTATTAGGTATCATGGGGGAACAGGGAGTTAAAGATGAGGCTATTGTTACTGTCTTGTTTAATGCGGATTTTCATAGTTGTGTACTTAAAAAGTATGCACAGCTCAAAGTTATTGCAGACTTCATTTACAATACCTGAATTCATCTATTCTGAACTCTTTTGAGCACATATTAATTAATACAAGTGTTGCTTTGTCACTGTTGGAAAGAACCTTATCCTTCAGGGAGCGGAGACTTTAGTTTGGTGTTTCCTCTTAAGTTACTGAATATTTCATTTAATTTCTAGTACCACAAGACCTATATGGTGAGCTACAGCTCCTCCGACCCTTCTCCTCTCCCCTGCGTAGGGCAGGACACCTCCACCACCCCACTGACACGGCTGTTCCCATCAAAGCACCACTTTGGTCCTTGCACTCCAGCCTCAGACCAGAGCAGCTAGCAGGACGAGAGGCAAGCAAGAAGCACACACCGTGCCCTTTGCTCCTTCCATCCCCCCGGCTCCCTCCCGCTCGTCAGTGCAGAGGCAACAGCCTACCTGTGCCTTTGGTAGCAGCCCGCCTGCAGACGCTTCAAAGGCGCCTTGTTCCTCGGACCTCTTGGGGAAGGAGTTCTTGGTATAATAACAGAGAAAAAAAAAATAGATACACTTAATGACAGCAGGAATAAAAAAAAAGGTTTGGTAAAATCTCTGTTTTCTTCCAACTGGAAGTCTAAAAATTAATAATTTCTCATAAATCGAAACTGAGGATTGCCAGGAAAACAGATTTGCATTTTATTCATTATCACACATCAAGATTCCCCAGTAAATCATTAACAAAACTCTATCCAGTTGCTTTTTTTTTTTTTTTCTTCTCCTCAGTTACACTTTGGGTGGAATATTTTCAAACCTTAAACAAAGCAAAAGCACGCCCACAAAGTACTTAAGTTGTTAAAAATATTTGGGGGTAAACCAGGGTTCCTAAACAAAGTCAAAGGCTTATCCTTATTTTCAGTTGCAGAGTTTTAAGGCACATATCACTACAACGTGTAAAAGTGCATCCTTTTAACAAGATGTATTTTATAAATACACTTCATAGAAACCGCTTAACTGCTGCTTTTAACACTGCCTTTGTTCCAGCTGGTACTGGGTCTCCTATTTTGGTTTTTCCCCCTGAAGTTAGCTGGAAATATTAGATGTTTGTAGCTAACACAACGATCAATTTGTTGTAATAATAATTGATCTTTTGATTGATAATTGTGGCTCTGCGGACGACGTCCTCATAGATACCTGAGCTGGTGCCCCCCCTCCTGCCCTCGGCACCCCAGGCCCCCCGAAGCGCCTTCCCTGCTGGCCGAGGGGGGTGTCTGGGGGAGCTGCCAAAGTACTCTGCGGGAACTTGGGCGTTCAGTCTTGTTTGGGTGTGGAAACAGCAATTCTATAAAGAAATAAATGGCTTCCATTGTAAAATGGACACTCTGACATGCACAGGGGAATCGGAATGGCTTGCTGTCAGTGCGGCTGGACCAGAAACGTCCCCTCAGCAGCACCTTTAGTGCTGTCTTCTGCAATAAAACAATACTACTTTATAACTAAAATCTTTACTAGCAACGTATTGTAATTTGTACCTCTTCTGGGCAGGCAGAGGTGATCTCGAGCCTGTGGCTTGCTGCAGGGAGACTCTCCTAACAGGATTTGCTGGGGTACAAAGAGGCGATGCAGTAAAGCAGCATCCCGACCGGTACTCCTCGTCTGAGGTAGGACAGCACATCACCCCCATCCTCCCGGGCCGAGGGCCCGTGGCAGCAGGTGGCCCCGCTCCTTCTCTGCTAGAAACCCTGAACTGAGATTTTTTTTTTTTCCCCCGGGGGGGTAAATCCACCTTTCAGCAGAGCAACCTTTTGTTTCTAACCTGGTTTCACCATTTGGCCTGCAGGAGTGGTGGTGCAGGTTTGCCCCCCTCATGGGGAGCAGCTGGTTTGCTTTCGCACTTTTCGGTCACGGGCGTGATGCCCCGCGGTCCCAAGTGCGCTGTGCAGCATTAGGCTTTCCAGGCTGCTGTCTCATTTTGAGGACAGTGTACAAGGAGTGTGATATTATATTTCCTCCTGCTGTGACGGACAAGTCTCAGAGTGCGAATTTTGGATTTACGTGGTAGAACTGAGCAGAGCTAGTTCTGTGCTGCTCAGGTTTGTCCAAATTATCTGGACAAACATATTTTTCCTTCTTCATTTAGTACCTGTATGTCTCTAAACCCCAGAGTTTTCATGTTTCTTTCTTGCAAGGCTTGTACTTTGTAACAGCTAAGAATCACTGGAAACCAAATGCAGGTTCCTGAGGCACTTCCGTATATTAAAATTTCCATTTGTAAGCATCTTAGTTGAAACAAAGCCAAGTGAACTTGGCCAAGAGTTCTGCAAACCCTGTGAACGTCAGGACAACCATTCTGGTTAGCGGGCTCCCCTGGAGTCCTTCAAGAAGGCAGAAGTCAGTAAGTTGACTCCCAAATAATGATTTTAACGTTTAGACATTTATGTTACTTATAAAGCAGCCAGTCCCATATACAGCCCAAGTCGCCCCATGCAAATGTTTAAGCCCATGGTATTCTGCCAGGGCATTCAATAAAAAATAAATGTACGGACCGAGACGATAATCAGGCGCTCTCATCCCTTCTGCTCTATGCTGTGAGCAGAGGGGGAGAAATCCAGGCAAGCATTAGCAGTCCCTGTTGACAAAGTAGGGAAATTACCCATCTCCTTAAGAAAGGATGAAAACCTGTCATTCGTTTTTATCCACAAAGTTTAGAAAGGGCAGAATTTGTGGGAGCCACTGAATTTTAGTATGAGTACCACTGCAGCTTTTTTTTTTTAAACAATACTGATACTGTTTTGCCAAAGCTGCAATTTCCGATACATGAAACCACCGCATACCTATTTAAGAGTAGCTAAAACCAGGTAGGAGATCTGTTAAACCAAATATTTCTTGACTTTTTTCAGGGCCTATAAGTACTACTAGCTGGATCTGAAAAGTCAAAAATAATCCCAGATACTATTAAGGTCATTGGCTGACGAGATGCACATCCCTGTGCACACTGGGATGCTAATCTTACTAGCGGAGAAGTAGGAAGTAGTTCTGTACCGAATTTACTTGTAGAAACAATAGCTGTTGATACACATTTTAGGCATGGAAGTTTATGTTTTCACAGGTCACTTGCAGTGACACCATCTTGATCTACAAGTACAAATATAGCTAGGGACATGAAAATCCTTGGCACTGAGCTGGCTTGGCAACGCGCATAAGTGATTTCATGTAGCTTTGATGTTTGCTATATCGTATTTTCTGTAAAATGGTTTTATTTCTTACCTTCTAGTTCTTTAGGCAGGTTGTTTATGTGGAATTTAGGAATAAAAAAGGAAAGGAAAGAAAAGGGTGCAAATGAATTTTAATTGTATTTATTACAAGCAAGAAATTGCACTATACCAGAGATATTTTATGTCAGGCTTCAGCCCAGAGAGAATTTTTATAGCTAAGTAGCTGTAAAAGCTTTAAGAGGGGACACCATTATGATGAGAGGAGTGTTTTCTTACATGTACATACTGTGTTTTTCCAGCATCCTGCTGCATTTTAGGTTTTTATCTGCAAAACTGTCAGGAGCCATCATTTTAACTCATCAATTTGATTTTTACCATCTACACCTGCTCATAAGGTGCTTTCCTCCAGTGAAAACTAGAAAACAGAGCTGCTTGTGGGTGACATTTACAAATGACAGGGTGGGGGGCGGGTTAAAAAAAAAAAAAAAAAAGGAATA